>JBCNJP010002334.1:45000-64649 GCA_039602395.1 Deinandra increscens subsp. villosa | reverse complement strand
AGCCGTCAAGTTTAAACTTTAAACTAGAAAATTTAGCATTTCAAATAGTAGTAATCTGATGTGAGCTACTGATGTCAAAAATCAAAATAACTATGTCAAAAACTCAAAATTCCAAAAGGCAATTCTAATTTCTAAAGCCACTGATATAAGGCCACTAATGCAAACTAAAAATTCCAAAAGGCAAATCTAACTTCTAAAGCCACTGATATAAATTATAAAGCCACTAAAATAAAGCCAAAGCCACTCATACAAAGTCAAAATTCCAAAACAAATATAAAGCCACTGATGTCAAAATAAGCTATGTCAAAATTGAAGATTCAGTATGAATGATCCAGATTGAAAAATGTGGGGGAACGAGTGAATTCTAACCAGTTATGTTTACCTCATTATTTGATATTGCAGGCTGTTTAATATATAATATTATACAAGGAAACAGAGACCAAAACTAATCACCACAAAACGAGTGCGTCAGGTCAGGTTAGCTAACTAGACAGAAACTGAGGGAAAAAAACCGATTGGATAGATGAAGAATTCAGCCCAATTAAAGAGGGGCAACTTCCCCTACCATTACAAGCAAATCCCAAATCAACACATTTGTTGAAGAATGGGTCATGATTACCAGGGAAATGTGTAAAATCGGCCACCTTCTGTGCGCTCCAAATAATTTTCTACATACACAGTGTTATAACCGATAACCGATTTATCAAGAAAGCCAGCTCAATTCATAGTAAGGTCAGTCTTAATAATATCTAATATAAATAACTATCTAATATAAAACCATATCAAATCACATGAAAACATGCATAAAAATTAATCGCATAAAGCCAAAATAAGCAAGGCCTTGAGATATAATTATAAATTAAGTTTTTCCTTGCATCAGGGTGTAGTCCTCTTCATCATCTTACCACCACAAAATGAAAACATAGCTACTGATCTGTGTATATAAAAAATTTACCACCACAAAATTAACAGACAGTGACTGATCTGTATATATGAAAATGATACTGAATCTCAATCAAGATATACCAAGAAAACAACATTTATCACGCAAAAATGGCCATGCCTTGACCATTACATACCTACACACCACATGTGCACACTATAAGTTGAGGAGCTAACTTACAAATGTCGGGAAACCGCTAGAAGCAAATAAAACCTGATGAGAAAAAGAAAAATACGATGAGGGCATTCGAATATAGCTATTTTCAAAGTTGCAGGATGTAAAACGAAAAAAGTTCAATGAAGCTCATGATGTGTGCAAAAACATTTTTGAAAATCATTTAAAACCCCCATACATAATTAATCTACCTTTGTCACCAAAATAATCTAGAACTGCTGTAAAGGAATGTAAACGGAAGCTAACGTACCTAAAACATACATTTTTAAACACAAAAGGGGATGGTACGTCGCCAAAAAGGAATCAAATTCTTAAAAACATCCAAAGCATCTGGCGACATTAGAAAGGAAACTTTGAGCAAGATGGCTTACCAAGTGTATGAACCACTAAAAAGCAAACAAACCTGACAAAAACATAAGGAAAAAATTAGAGGTCAAACTGGTTGATGGGTAATAAAAGTTGTAATTGTGTTAACTAGTTTCATAGGTTTGTTTTTAACATATAGTAGTCCAAGTTTCCAGCAAGCAATCGTGTTAAAAGCCAATTAAAGATATTACCATGATGAAAGGCTAAGAAAAGTACTCTTAAATCTACATTACTTCCTTTGTCTATAGCATGCTATGATTAAGATAATTCTCATACTATAAAGAAACTAATATGATGAAGGGAATTCACCTTTTGATGACAGAAAGAGTGGTCCGCTCTTGTAAATCTACAAATAATTGGCTCAGAATTATTTTATGCTACAACATAGGCTGAAAACCGTTGCCACAACAGAACTCAAATAAACAGATCAGGTTTTGTGATATAAAGAGGAACCATATCTGTTTTGCAACACGCCCTTTACCCCAAACTAGTTAAGATATGTAAACCCCTCTTCTCTTAAGAAGGAAGATGAGAAGAACAAATTTCAAGAAAAAGAATATAACATAACATATGAACAACAAAACATTGAGTTGAGCTGTATGTACAATGAGCATTTCATCAATTCCAGGAACAAAAACAAAACAAAAAATAGAAGCTGCTTCATTGTATATATTATATCACTGAGAAGAAAAGGCAATCAATCAATCAAAACAAAAACCTGCAACTATCAATAGATATATTACATCAATGAGAAGGAATGAAACACAATTTTGGAGCCATTCCTTCTGGCGTCTGGCGCTAAGATGGGAACGATTTTAGGTTAATTAGGAATTTACCCTCTAAGACCATAATACAAATTGAATACTTCTAAATTTACTAAATTAGGTTACTGGAAATACCTCTCCATCATATCAATAAACCGATCGTTACCTTGAGCAGAACATCGAGGATCGTTATCTTTAGCTAAACTCGGAGAAAATCGTCTTCCATTAGGGATTTAGAGCCTCGTCGCCACAATGGTTGCCGGATCCAAGTAGGGCTCCAGATCGATGACCGGGAAGGGAAAGGAAAGTGGAGGCGATGTAGATGATGGATGTAAAATTAGTAAGTTTTGGAAGATGCGGAGAGGGAAATTAGGGCTTGGAGTAGATAAGCAGAAGATGTGGATGTGAAGGGGGTGAGAAGGAGGGTGAAGAAGATGGTTGGATTTGGCCATGGTGGTAGGTGATTTCGATGGAGCAGAAGACGATATGAGAGCGGCTGAATGATTTTTTGATTTTATTACATACCTGAAATCGTTTAATGGAGATGAACATAGCTGAAATCGTTAGTGGCTGCACATGGTCGCTGGAGCTAGGTCTCGTTGGGAGTGGGAGTCATTTAGGGCAACGGAGCAGGAGTTATTTGAGGGCAAGGGAACGGGAGTGAGTTTAGGTCACCGATTGAAGTGATGGGGTGAGGGCTATGCGTGTGGAACCATGGAGAGACGTCAGTGGTGGAGAGACGTCGGTCGTGGTGGTGGAGTGGCGGCCGGCACCGAGACGGAGGAGCGGTGAGAGACGTTACGATTAAAAAACGAGCGGAAAGGGTTTTATGGGGGAAAAGGTTTTCTAGAACGAGCGGGGTGTTTTTTGGGGAAAAGGTGGGAAGTGTTTTTGGCTAAAAATTGAAAATTAGGGCAAAAAAAATTGGGGGAATTTTTTGGCGGGAAAAATTAAAAAACAACGGGGTTTTCTTGACGTGCAATTTTAAAGTGTCCTCCGTGGTTTTTTTCTTCTGAAATATGACAGAAATTCTTGACACTCAAAAATGCGCGTCATGAATTCTTAGGAATTACCTATAAATGACATTTTATTTTGACACTTCAGTTTTTGCACGTCAAGAAAAACTGAGTGTCATCGTTCGCGTGTCAAGGAAAGCAGTTTTTGTAGTAGTGTTGCAAAAAAATGTGTGCATATTGACTCACTCTGACCATGTTTTACCAGGTTGACTTATGTTTGACTTTCACATAATAGTCAAATTAGGACCTTTAACCTTACTTTTAGTTTAGGATTGGACCCATATCGTACGTATCACCTCACCAAATCACCAACGAGTCTACTAGTCGGTCGTGTCGTGAAATTAAGCTATTTAATTATTTAATTAATTATTTACTTATTCTTCCTCTATCTCGCTAGTCGTTAAGATTATCATCGGGTCTATCTTTCTTGTTTCGTGGTGTCATTTCTCTCAGACTGTGTCTCCTCCATCAGGTGAGTACTCATAGCCCCTCTTTGTTTTTAAACAATTTGGGGTGCAACATGTATCATATTTAAAACTCTTACTCGATATTCTTACTCAAAAACTACATGCAAACTCTATGTTGTTATATGTGATCTAGTATGTGAACTTGTGTGTTATTTGTGCCATGTTGTGGTTGGACTCATACTCATACTCGCGTCACATTAACAGTAAAAATTCGGGGTTACGTTAATAGATATATTGGCTTGACAAGCCCACTTGGCCTGCCTTGGCTTGGGCGCCTTGTGATTGGAAACCATGAGGCCAGGGTTGGCCCATGAAGCTTATTTGCTCTATCTCATTCACTGGTTTGCTTTACTCGATTACACGTAACTCATTGATTCGCATGCTTTTGTCTATGTAGTACACTAAACCTATGATTACTCACCAACTATTCGTACTTGACCTTTATTTTATACGTGTTGCAGGTAGTGATGTTTGATGATGTTAGCCTTGTTGATGACACCATAGGATCGCATGCGGACTTAGCGTGACCTAATTAAACAATTTAGTTTGTCTTGTTTCGTTGAATTATATATTGTATGGTAATGATTATTTATGTTATATGAAATGAGTTTATTAAGAATATCACAACATTAATTCATGTTTTGTGCATCTGGACAATCATCACTGATGTGTGTGAAAGTGTATATGAAAATATGGTCTTACACTATCAGGTTTTAAATTTATAAAAACGGTTATCCACCTAGGGACTACACACACACGTAGGCAAGTATACCTGCCATGTATAGCATAGTGTTGGTAAATACCGGGTTGTCGAACCTCAAGGACACGTTTTATGCAAAACAGTTGGTCTTTAGTTAAGCTGGTTTATTTTTTTTTTTGTATTTTGAAAATATGAAATTGAGATGTGGATTGTTTTAAAAGAACAGATTGGAGACTGGGTTTGTTTAATTCAGTAGTGTAAGAGGATCGCTTAGGCAATGACTCCCCCACCCAGGTTTAATCGATTGTATCGGTTTTATGCATACGCCTTGTCGCTTATGTGAATTGGGTTCCTAAGACAAGGCGACCTAATTCCTATGGACTGGTTCACTATTAGGGTTATAGACAGGCCCTTAAATGGTTACTAATGGTCCATGGTTAAGTGTAGACAAGTTGGATATGGATTTGAAGTGCCCTAGGCTAAGTCCCGAGTTATCGGTGACTCAACTCACAACTGGTCGAAGGGTCAGGATATGGATGATCCTAACGGTTCTAGGGTTGTGAAGCGGTTAAGTTCTATGGATCAATTGACCCAGCAGGTCCTAGACACGACTAAGTAAGGGCAGACCCGACCTATCGGTGACTACTTGGTTTACTTGACAATGCCGAGGGTGGCTACTGGCAGAGGGTAGGTAATTTCTCACTCAACCCTAAGGGTTGGACTCCTGATTGGTGACTAGGGTTCTTAACGATCGTGACTATTGCTAGTTCACGCGTACGCCGCAGATTCTGTGGTTCGGCTATACAATAGGATTCCTAATCGGTCGGTGCTCTGCAACCTAATGATGAGGGTCCCACAAGGCTAAGAAGTATCCAAGAACAATCAAGAACACAAATATCATCAATTGAAGCAAAGAAACAAAACTATTACTTCAAACCATAATCGTATGTAAAAACCGACACAATTACATGATTAAACCATGGTTGGGCTCGTCTATGCCTAAACGATTCGATTGGTTTAGCCAACCATGGTAATGTTTAAACAAAAACAAATCTGATTCAAATAGAAATTCATGGCTAAATGTAAGTACAATACCGAATAAAAGCTCGAAACGATGAAAAACGCTACTTTACGACTCGTTGAAGGCTCCAAATCTTCAAATCTTCGAAGGACTTCAATGAGGGCTTCCCTTGGCTCTTTCTCTGCTCTCCAAGATGTTCTGAATGGTGGAAATGAGCCCTGTATTTATAGGGGCCGAATTCCAAAAAATTCCAAAAATTTCCTAAAAGGGCTCCAGGCCGTGAAAGGGCTTTCACGGCCAGCAGATCAGGCCGTGAAAGGGCTTCCTGGCCACTGTTCTCGGTTACACGGCCTGGACTGGGCTTTCACGGCTTGGGCAGGGTCCTTCACGGCCGTGAAGGGCCTTTCACAGCATGCAAGTCAGGCCGTGAAGCAGTTTTCACCGGTGACTGGTCTGCGGCTCAGCATCACAGCTTGATCAAGGGCTTCACAGCTTGGTCTAGGCCGTGAAAGGGTGTTTCAAGGCATGCAAGCCGTGAAGATTTTCTGCAACTTTTTATTTTGACTTCCGCGTTTGACCGGTTGACCCGAACTTTGACTTTTCTTCATTTTCACCTCGTTTTCCGTGCCAAACTTGTTTTAACCTGAAAACTCACAATAATCATCAGAAACAATTATAATTTAATATTTTCAAGGTTATTTTGACGTTTTTCAGCCCGAAATCAATTATATTTTCATATCCAAAACCACACACATCAAACATCCCCATACTTGAACATTGCTTGTCCCCAAGCAATCATTTTTAATCTCGACACTACTACAACTCTATCTTAACCACATAGACATCTAGGTGTACATATTCGGTCCGCAAGATTTACAATCAATACTAGGGTTTACAACCTCGCAGGTTTTAATGAATTTGAAAACTCACAAAATCTCTCAACCAAATAATGCGAACCATTTTTTTCTATCATTCTTTTCACTCAACTCACCAAATCACTCGACCTATGGGTGTAATATTTGAAGTGAACGCTCAGGTCAAGCATATCTAAGTGTTTCTTGGGTTTATATATACGATCGTGCCGCCGAGTTCGTTATGGGATCCGACCAAAAAATGGAGGGGGATACTCAAACGTTTGCTCACATATACGGGTGTATGAGCTACCACCCAAACGTATATCTTGGCGTATACGTACAGCCGTTTCACAATTTTCATTGTGATTTATTCATATCTATTTTTTTTCTTTAGCTTGATTTAGGGTTTTGCAACCTTTCAATACAAGACTAATTTTTTTGATTTTTTTTTTATATATACTGGAGTTATGCAGAAAGTCCAGTATCTTCGGGCAATTGACGACCCGGAGAAGATCCATAACGACTCAAGGCGATTAATTTGACACGGTCTCAACATAAACCTAGAACATGTTTTAGACATACGACATCCCTCATGACTATTTATATTTATTATTTTTTTTCAATTTTTCACCTAAATATATATTTTTATCTTTTTTTCTTGTAGGCTTAATCTCACAAGGGAAATCGGGTGAGTGGGTTTTTTGATGGTTCACAAAACTCAATCGAAAGACTTTGATCATGCGATTTTTATAAAAATAAACCTTTAAGGAAAACCTTTCTTGCGACTTGCAGACACGATAAGGCACAAATAAATTATCTATGATTTACGTTAAAAACGGTGTACTTTCGTGTCATGTGAGATTGGGAAAAAATTTCAAAATTTTGGGGGATTTTCAGACTTTTGATGTGGTGAGGGAGTTATATTCAATTTGCTTAGCCAACCCTTGCCATCCCCATACTTAGAAGATTGCATTGTCCTCAATGCAGAAAAATAAAATCAGGCAAAAAGGGTTGGATAAAGTGAACTCCCTGATTGTTGTGATTACCCATGATTCTCACTTCCACACACATCGAACACTTGGCACTTGCAACATTCCATGTCTCGAGCAGTCGAATTCCTGAAAACTAAACCACAAAAAACAAAACACACAAAAATAAAATTAAATTAAAAAGTAATTTAAAACATCGGGTTGCCTCCCGGAAGCGCTTAATTTATTAACGAGTCGTTAGCTAGACTCGACCCCCGTAACTCATTCAGGGGGCTTTTGGAGGCTCAGATCCTCCACGTATCCCTCGTTAACAGCTCCTTCAATGTATTCCTTCAGCCTATGTCCGTTCACTTTGAACGGATTTCCGTCTTCCCCTTGTATCTCTACTGTCCCATACGAAAACACCTTTGTGACGGTGTAGGGACCAGTCCACCTGGATCGCAATTTTCCTGGGAAAAGTTTAAGACGAGAATTGTAAAGCAACACACGATCCCCATACTTAAAATTTTTCTTAACCTTCAATTTCTGATCGTGTGTCTTAGCAGTCTTTTCCTTGTATTGCCTCGAACTCTCATAAGCTTCTTCGCGTAATTCCTGCAGTTCGTTCAGCTGAAGCAATCGTTCCTCCCCTGCTTTTACCATATCCATGTTAACTGCTCGAATCGCCCAGTAGGATTTATGTTCCAGCTCGACTGGGAGATGACATGACTTCCCGTAAACAAGTCTGAAGGGCGTGGTGCCGATCGGTGTCTTGTAAGCGGTGCGGAAAGCCCAGAGTGCGTCATCAAGCTTTTCAGACCAGTCCTTTCGGTGGGCGCCACAGGTTCGTTCTAGAATTCGTTTAATTCCCCTATTAGAAACTTCTACCTGCCCACTTGTTTGTGGGTGATAGGGTGTTGCGAGCCTGTGATTTACGCCATACTTCTTGAGCAGTTTCTCCATTTGTGCGTTACAAAAATGAGTTCCCCTATCACTGATAAGGGCTTTAGGAGTACCGAAACGCGCAAAGAGTTTCTTTAGGAATTTTGTAACGACTCGTGCATCATTTGTAGGTAGAGCTTGGGCTTCTACCCATTTTGATACATAATCAACAGCAACGAGTATATACTTATTCCCATAGGAAGAAGGGAATGGGCCCATGAAGTCAATGCCCCAAACGTCGAAAATTTCACACGCTTGAATAGGGTTTTGAGGCATTTCATTTCGCGATGATATATTACCGGCCCTTTGACACGCATCACAACTTTTAACGAAGGCGTGAGCATCTTTGAAGATTGAGGGCCAGAAGAAACCAGAGTCTAGAACTTTTCTAGCCGTGTTATTGGCGGCATTATGACCTCCGGTTGGTCCCTCGTGACAATGACGTAATATCTGCTTAGCTTCTTCACCGAAAACGCATCTCCTAATGACTTGATCAGCTCCAATTCGATAGAGGAATGGGTCCTCCCATATGTAGTATTTCGCATCAGAGAAAAGCTTTCGACGTTCTTGATACGTCATCCCTTTCCTAACAATACCCCCCGCCAGATAGTTCGCGAAGTCCGCGAACCAGGGGGTTCTCTCTTCCTTCTTTGCAGGGTTCCCACGAGTAGAGATTGCGAACAGGGTTTCACCAGGAAATTTCTCATTGATCTTGGGCTCTCGATCTTGAATTTCGGGATTTTCTAAACGAGAGAGATGATCAGCAGCGACATTCTCAGCTCCTTTCTTATCTTTGATTTCGATATCAAATTCTTGGAGCAGCAAGATCCATCTAATTAAGCGCGGTTTGGCATCTTGCTTGTTAAACAGATATTTGATCGCCGCATGATCAGTGAAGACGGTGGTTTTTGAAAGCACGAGATAGGAGCGAAATTTATCGAACGCGTAAACAACAGCTAGAAGCTCCTTCTCGGTGGTGGTATAGTTCTCTTGGGCATCGTCAAGGGTTTTACTCGCGTAGTAAATAGGATGGAATCTTTTGTCCTTACGTTGCCCAAGGACTGCTCCGACAGCATGGTCGCTTGCGTCGCACATCAGCTCGAAGGGCTGTGACCAATCAGGGGCTGTCATTATGGGAGCATTCACCAGTTTATCTTTTATCAGGTCAAATGCTTGAATGCATTCTGGTGAGAAGTTGAAAGGAGTGTCTTTTTCAAGGAGTTGGGTCATGGGGCGCGTGATTTTAGAGAAATCCTTAATGAAGCGGCGATAAAATCCCGCATGACCCAAGAAGCTACGAACGGCCTTGACATTAGAAGGATGAGGTAGTTTGCTGATTGTTTCTATTTTCGCGCGGTCTACCTCGATTCCTGCCCTAGAGATTTTATGGCCTAGCACGATTCCTTCAGTGACCATGAAATGGCACTTTTCCCAATTAAGCACAAGATTTGTTTCCTCGCACCGGGCCATCATTCGGTCGAGGTTCTTCAAGCACGAATCAAATGAATCCCCATAGACTGAGAAGTCATCCATGAACACCTCCATGGAGTCTTCAAGCATCTCACTAAAGATTGCGACCATACATCGTTGAAAGGTCGCAGGCGCATTGCAGAGCCCAAAGGGCATACGCCTATACGCGAAGGTTCCTACAGGGCATGTAAATGTTGTCTTTTCTTGATCCTCTGGTGCGATGGGGATCTGAAAGTACCCTGAGAAACCATCAAGAAAACAGTAGTACTGCTTTCCCGATAACCTTTCCAACATCTGATCGATGAAGGGTAGGGGGAAGTGGTCTTTACGAGTAGCATCATTTAATTTGCGATAGTCGATGCATACTCGCCACCCAGTGACAGTGCGGGTGGGGACCAATTCATTCTTTTCATTAGTGATCACAGTCATGCCACCTTTCTTAGGCACGACTTGTACAGGACTCACCCATTTGGAATCTGAGATTGGGTAGATGAGCCCTGCATCCATCAGCTTGATCACTTCCTTCTTTACTACCTCCTGCATGTTGGGGTTTAACCTACGTTGGCGTTGGGCCACAGGTTTGACATCGTCCTCCATCAAGATTTTATGCGTACAGAACGCAGGGTTTATTCCCTTGATGTCTGATATCCTCCAGGCTATGGCCTGCTGGTGTTTCTTTAGAACCCCTAGAAGGTTTTGCTTTTGATCAGCCTCAAGATTGGATGCTATGATAACAGGCCGTTTCTTCTCTTCATCAAGAAAAGCGTACTCCAAGTGTGACGGGAGTTGCTTTAGTTCCAATGGAGCCTCCTCAAGCACTGGCTCCTCAACTTCCTTTTCTCCTTTAGCTTCCTCAGTGAAGCTGACTGAATTCACCATCTCCACCTCCTGATATATGTTGTTCAAGGTTTGGGAGTCCTCCTGATTCTTTCCACATATGTTATGAATCATGGATCCAACGGTGGTCATAATGGAATCAAGGAAGTAGCATGTATCATCTTGGCTTACGGGGTGTTTCATAGAATCATGGATATTAAATGTAACCGCCTCGTCTCCCATCCTTAAAGTGAGTTTACCGTCGTGGACGTCTACTATAGCACGGGATGTGGCCAAGAATGGCCTGCCAAGGATTAAAGGAATGTGTTCATCTTCCTCCATATCTAATATAACGAAATCGACTGGGAAGATGAACTTGCCAACTTTTACAAGCATGTTCTCCACCATGCCCCTGGGATATTTGATGGACCTATCAGCGAGCTGAAGGGTCATTCGCGTGGGTGTAGGCTCTCCCAGGTTCAGCCTCTCGTAGACTGAGTAAGGCATAAGATTGATGCTCGCCCCTAGATCGGCTAGGGCGTTGCTTACCATGGTTTCACCAATTAAACAGGGAATCGTGAAACTCCCTGGGTCTCGCATTTTTGCTGGCAGTTTTTGTTGAAGGACGGCTGAACACTGCTCGTCCAGAGTGACTGTAGAGAGCTCTTCTAATTTCTTCTTATTGCTAAGAAGATCTTTCAGGAATTTGGCATACTTGGGCATTGATGCCAGAGCCTCTACAAACGGCAGATTTATATGAAGCTGTTTGAATAGAGAGAGGAATTTGCCGTGTTGTTCCTCCATCTTTTCTTTTTCAAGCCTCTCAGGATAGGGTATCCTGGGCTTGTACTCCTTCAGCTTTGGCTTTTCCTTCGTGACAACAGGTTCCTCAGCTTTTGGTGCATCTCTGGTGGCCTCTTTTGGCTCTTCTTCGTTGTTGACCTGCACCTCTTGTGTTGTCTTCCCACTCCTGGTAGTCACAGCATGGGCAAACCCTTTATTAGGTCCTTCTGTGTTTGAGGGTAGACCTCCCTTTTGCCTTTCTGAAAGGGCTTGCGCAATTTGTCCCATTTGGCGTTCAAGATTCTTTTGGGACGCCAGTTGATTCTGCAGCTGCTGGTTGATGTTGGCGATGTCCTGATCGTGCTTATTGAATTGGTCGTTAATTTCCCTATCCCTCTTCTTGTTGGAGGCGTACATCTCTGCAATCATCTCCTCCATTGAGAGTTTTCCTTCACGCCCTTGGGGTTGTTGAGTTTTAGCAGCAAACCCCGGTGGGTTTGAGCTTCCAGCTTGATTCTTGTAGCTGAACCCCTGGTGATTCCTCCAAGAAGGGTTGTAGCGATCTCCATATACGCCACGTTGCCCCTGAGCTCCTACGAAGTCTACGGATTCTACGTTATTTGGGCAGTTTGCAGTCGAGTGATTATCTCCGCAGATTTGACACTCTTGGGCTTCTGATTTTGGTGGCATTACTACCTTGACCAGAGTGTCAAACTTCTTCGTTAGTGCTTCCAATTGGGCCGCCATCATTGTATCCTGACTAACCTGGTGCACCCCTGCTCTAAGTGGAACGTTGTTGCGAATTGAGGGGTACTGATAGTCGTTCAGGGCCATCTCTTCGAGCAGTCGCTCGGCTTCTTCGGCGGTCTTCTCGCCCAGGGCTCCTCCAGCAGTTATGTCCACAAGCTGACGGGTTTGTGGGCTAAGCCCATTGTAGAATGTTTGGACTTGTTGATACAGTTCCAACCCGTGGCAGGGACATTTACTCAGCAACTCTTTGAAACGCTCCCAAGTTTCAAAGAATGATTCTCCATGCTCCTGTTGATAGGCGTAGATCTTCAGACGTAATTTGGCAGTTTTGCCAGGAGGGAAGAATCGATATAGGAATTTTTCCGCAAGATCGTTCCAAGACGTGATGGAACCTGCGGATTGGGAGTCTAGCCACGCCTTGGCTTTAGATCGAAGCGAGAAAGGGAACAGGCGTAGCTTGGCCTCATCGTTCGTCATGCCTGGGAGCTTGAACGTGTTACAAACCTCAATGAAGGCCCTAAGATGCGCGTTGGGGTCTTCATCAATCAATCCATCGAATTGGATTGAGTTTTTGATCATAGTGATGATCTGAGGTTGTATAGTGTAGGCCTCAATTGTGGCAGGCTGGGCGATACTCGGGCTCGCACCAGCCAAGGTGGGTTTGGTGTAGGAGGAGAGCGTCCTCCTCGGTGGCTGACCTCCGTCTGCCATCCTTTGCCTCTCACGTCGGCGTCTTTGTCGAAATTCTCGTTCAGGATCGTCGAATGGAACTAGTAGCTCGGACTGAGAACTTCTTCGTGGGCACCAGCGCGTCGCAAGATTTGCTATTTTGGCTAACTAAAAACTAAAACTATCCTACAAATTGACGTGTCCCCGGCAACGGCGCCAAAAACTTGATGTGTGTGAAAGTGTATATGAAAATATGGTCTTACACTATCAGGTTTTAAATTTATAAAAACGGTTATCCACCTAGGGACTACACACACACGTAGGCAAGTATACCTGCCATGTATAGCATAGTGTTGGTAAATACCGGGTTGTCGAACCTCAAGGACACGTTTTATGCAAAACAGTTGGTCTTTAGTTAAGCTGGTTTATTTTTTTTGTATTTTGAAAATATGAAATTGAGATGTGGATTGTTTTAAAAGAACAGATTGGAGACTGGGTTTGTTTAATTCAGTAGTGTAAGAGGATCGCTTAGGCAATGACTCCCCCACCCAGGTTTAATCGATTGTATCGGTTTTATGCATGCGCCTTGTCGCTTATGTGAATTGGGTTCCTAAGACAAGGCGACCTAATTCCTATGGACTGGTTCACTATTAGGGTTATAGACAGGCCCTTAAATGGTTACTAATGGTCCATGGTTAAGTGTAGACAAGTTGGATATGGATTTGAAGTGCCCTAGGCTAAGTCCCGAGTTATCGGTGACTCAACTCACAACTGGTCGAAGGGTCAGGATATGGATGATCCTAACGGTTCTAGGGTTGTGAAGCGGTTAAGTTCTATGGATCAATTGACCCAGCAGGTCCTAGACACGACTAAGTAAGGGCAGACCCGACCTATCGGTGACTACTTGGTTTACTTGACAATGCCGAGGGTGGCTACTGGCAGAGGGTAGGTAATTTCTCACTCAACCCTAAGGGTTGGACTCCTGATTGGTGACTAGGGTTCTTAACGATCGTGACTATTGCTAGTTCACGCGTACGCCGCAGATTCTGTGGTTCGGCTATACAATAGGATTCCTAATCGGTCGGTGCTCTGCAACCTAATGATGAGGGTCCCACAAGGCTAAGAAGTATCCAAGAACAATCAAGAACACAAATATCATCAATTGAAGCAAAGAAACAAAACTATTACTTCAAACCATAATCGTATGTAAAAACCGACACAATTACATGATTAAACCATGGTTGGGCTCGTCTATGCCTAAACGATTCGATTGGTTTAGCCAACCATGGTAATGTTTAAACAAAAACAAATCTGATTCAAATAGAAATTCATGGCTAAATGTAAGTACAATACCGAATAAAAGCTCGAAACGATGAAAAACGCTACTTTACGACTCGTTGAAGGCTCCAAATCTTCAAATCTTCGAAGGACTTCAATGAGGGCTTCCCTTGGCTCTTTCTCTGCTCTCCAAGATGTTCTGAATGGTGGAAATGAGCCCTGTATTTATAGGGGCCGAATTCCAAAAAAATCCCAAAAATTTCCTAAAAGGGCTCCAGGCCGTGAAAGGGCTTTCACGGCCAGCAGATCAGGCCGTGAAAGGGCTTCCTGGCCACTGTTCTCGGTTACACGGCCTGGACTGGGCTTTCACGGCTTGGGCAGGGTCCTTCACGGCCGTGAAGGGCCTTTCACAGCATGCAAGTCAGGCCGTGAAGCAGTTTTCACCGGTGACTGGTCTGCGGCTCAGCATCACAGCTTGATCAAGGGCTTCACAGCTTGGTCTAGGCCGTGAAAGGGTGTTTCAAGGCATGCAAGCCGTGAAGATTTTCTGCAACTTTTTATTTTGACTTCCGCGTTTGACCGGTTGACCCGAACTTTGACTTTTCTTCATTTTCACCTCGTTTTCCGTGCCAAACTTGTTTTAACCTGAAAACTCACAATAATCATCAGAAACAATTATAATTTAATATTTTCAAGGTTATTTTGACGTTTTTCAGCCCGAAATCAATTATATTTTCATATCCAAAACCACACACATCAATCACGCCCCGACATTTTTCATCGTCGTTCGGGATGTGACATACACAAACCCATAAAATACAGATGCAACAACCTATGTTATCTGTATGTTATTTTAGTCCAAAGTTGTTGAAAAACTTATTTTCACACTTAGTGAAAAACCCAATTTTTTACTAGTTTTTCTCCCAAAATTACAATAGTTATAACACTTCTACATACAAATATATTGAGTGTATGTTTGTAGAGATATCCAATATATTGTAAATATCTAGCAAAAGACCCGGGTAAATACCCGAGATTGTAATATAAAAAATATGAAATAAAATATAACATAAAACTAAATTCGAAATCAAAATTGAAAGGTTACAAAATATTGCATTTCATGTTTATAATATTAACTCATATGTAAAAAAGGTAATCACAAAGAATACCCAGAATTTTAAATATAAAAATGTAATAAAAGAGGTAATAAATAACATGCATAGTTAATAAAAATGTTACATATCATTTTTATAATGTTAACTAATATGTAAAAGAGGTCATCACTAAGAAAAATTTTGGGATCTGCCAAGTAGACCTAAAATTGTCATATGTAAAAGAGGTCATCACTAAGAAAAATTCCGGATTTGTTGAAAAAGAGGTTTGGAGGTTTTTTAGGAACAAATTCAGTGAAGACATGCCAAGTAGACCTAAAATTGTGTGCGATGGCCTCCGGCTCCTATCGGATGAGGACAGTTCGTTTCTGACTCAGTCCTTCTCTAAATTGGAAGTTAAGGAGGCTGTTTGGATGTGTGGGAGCGACAAAGCCCCTGGCCCGGACAGTTTCAACTTTGCCTTTGTAAAAAAAATTTGGGATCTGCTAGAGGGTGATTTTGTTGAGATCCTTGAATCTTTTCATTCTTATGGGAGCATTGGGAGAGGCTGCGGTTCATTCTTTATCCACTTGGTGCCTAAGGTTGAGGGCCCGCAATGTCTTGGTGATTATCGACCTATCTCTTTAATCAGTTGTATTCAAAAGGTCATATCCAAGGTTCTTGCTAATCGTCTCAGGGTGGTGTTGCCTAAAATTATTTCGGACACTCAAATGGGTTTCTTGGCCAATCGAAATATTATAGATGGTCCCCGCATCATTAACGAACTGATTTCATGGGCTAAAAAGATCTCTTCCCCCTTATGATCTTTAAAATTGATTTCGAGAAGGCTTTTGACTCTCAATTGGCTTTTATCAATGATATGCTCTTGCAAATGAACTTCCCCCAAATGGAGATTGTGGATTGGCAGTTGTCTTAGGGATTCTCGGGCCTCGGTGCTTTTGAATGGGTCGCCCACCTTAGAGTTTCAATGTGCTTGCGGTGTGCGTCAGGGCGACCCCATCTCCCCGTTTTTGTTCATCATAGTTATGGAAGCGTTACACTCTATTCTCAAGAAAGCTCTTAGGTTGGGAATCTTTCATGGGGTTCGTATTCCCAAGGCGGAGTTGGATTTGTCCCTATTAACTTACGCGGATGATGCTATTGTGTTTGGCGATTGGTCAAGGATGAACATCATTAACCTCCTTCGTATTCTTTGTGGATTTTTCTTGGCCTCCGGGCTTAAAGTCAACTTATTCAAATGTGGTCTTTTCGGAGTTAATGTCCCGGTGGAGTTAGTTGAGTCTTTGGCGGCCCATTGTGGGTGTAGTGGGGGGTCTACCCACTTGAACGATTTCGACCCCTACCTGAGGATCCCAGGGTTGTCTCTGGATTTTGGACTGGTTCCATTCACTGATGATCCGAGGGATGTTAGGGCCTTGGCCCTGCACGTCATGGACGGGGAGGTCATATCCATCTACCTCGATGGAGATGTGGAGGTGTCTTCCTCCTCCTCCTCATCCCCCCTGAAGGTAGCTTACCCATGGACATGCCGATATGACGATTCAGACAATTTTTCTAGTGGGAGCATGTTTTAAGTTTATGTTGTTTTTTTATTATATATATTTGTAATTAATTAACTGATATCACATATTTTGGATTATATATGTAATTAATTGTTGATCTGTTATGCATCCGATGTGTCTTTTGACTCGATCTTCTTCCTGAAGAATTCTAGTTCATCCGGTTGTCTTCTACATATATTAGGTGGTGTGACTAAATATTAGTGTATAAGGAATTGTATTCAATCACAATGATTTTAATTCACTAGATAATGGGTTTAAAAATACATGTGAATATCCTATAGACTACGAACAAAAATAACAACTTTGGTTATTTATAGTATATATAGTTCATCATGAAGAACTCTAGTTTATCTGGTTCATCCTGAAGAACTCTAGTTCACCCTGTTCTATTACCGAATAATTACTCTTGATCCTGAAGAACTCTAGTTCATCCGGTTCTATACTTCTTCTTCTCTAATGAATAACTAAAATTGATCATATTTAATTATAAATCATCTCAGTCCGCCAATGCAGTGAAACAGTTGTCTAAAAATGTCATCCGGTTCTGTTCATCTGCTCTCATTCCAGGTGAACTCTTCGTTCTGAGGAATTCTAGTTCATACGATTTGTTCTTGTTAGTTCATACGGTTTTGTTCTTGTTCCAATTTACTGAAGAATTAAAATCTATCCAGTTTATAAATCCTGTCCACTATTAAGCAATCAAAAAATTATAAATTGTAGCAAACAAGGCTTGAACCTGGGTCAGTCAAAAAACAAGGCTTGAACCCGAGTCAGTCAAAAGAAAGGAACACACTACAAACCATTAAGACAAAAGTGTTAATTGGTTATATTTTAACCATAACTTATTTAATTACTCTCATCACATAAGAAATAATTGATAAACAAAATTTGCGTTGCTAAAGGTAATAAATACACACGGTAAATACAGGATTTGCTTGGTAAAGGTAAAAAATATACACGGTTTTCTTGGCCTGACGTTTCCACTTCTTCCCACCATAGCTGGTAGCGTGTCCTGTCTGCCTTTAAATTTCCACTTTTTCGCTACCAAAATCTTCTGTACGAACGTATTTCCTGATCATCAAGAAAAAAACTTCGATCGATCAATGGCTGCCTTTGGTAAACAATAGAGGATTAGGGGTGTTAATGAACCAGCGCCCTACTATTGCAAGACTCCCCGTAAGTGTATTTTCACTTAACAATGGCTGCAAGTTTTTATTTTTAGGTTTTTATGTTTTTAGTTACTTACTCTCTACTCTGCATTTGGGTTTTTTTACAGGTGGTAGGAGGTTCACCCTCAAGATCCATCACTGCGGCGATTTCCACAGGAATGCCGCCGGCCAGGATGTGTGGAAGGGAAAGGTAGATTATGTCGACTATGTCGACATTCGCACATTTTATTGTCATGATCTGGATCAAATGGTGCAATACCTAAACAACACATCGATTGGCTATTTCCTCATTTACTGGAGGATCCCACCGTGGTCCATCACATACGGGCTTAAGTACGCTGATTTCATCACTGCCGAAGTTGTAGGGGATATGAAACTTCATCTCCAGGGACCAGAGGGGGAGAGAGAGCTGGATGTGTATTTAATCCGGAACAGGGATTCCACCTACACCTCCGAGTTGGGACCGAGATTGCCGCCTTGTCAAAAGTTGTTTCCTCATGACAACAGCAATAGCAGTAGCAGCAGGAGCTTCTTTGATGATGAAGACTATATGTCGGATGTTAGGTCTTAACTAGTTAAATAGATCTTTGTATAGGATCTGATAAAAATATTTGTATAAAGATCATATATATATATATATATATATATATATATATATATATATATATATATATATATATTAAAGTTTTTGTTAACTCTTCCTCATGTTTTGTTTTGGTTAACCCCATTAATTATATAGATCGATTTTATCTCAATCATTAAAGTTGATTTTATTCTAAATTTGATTGTTGCAAATAGATTTTATTGTGAGCTGATGTGATTTTTGTTTTATTGTAAACTGGTTAACCAGCCTGGAGAACTTTAGAACTCTATTTTACCCGGTTCATCCTGAAGAACTCTAGTTCATCTTCTCTCAATCCTCATGAACTCTTCTTCTTGAGGAATTGTAGTTCATCCGATTTTTGTTCTTCCAATTTACTGAAGAAGTAAAATTTATCCTGTTTATAAATCATCTCATCCCACCATATCAAAATGCCAACATATACTAACATAACATATGAATATATACTTCATGTAAGATCACAGTTATGAGTGAAATGGAGGTCTGCTATAATTCATTGAAAATGTGTATGTTATTATAATAGGAGAAAACTGGTTAACCATCCTGAAGAACTTTAGAACTCTAGTTTATCCGGTTCATCCTGAAGAACTCTAGTTCATCTTCTCTCAATCCTTATTAACTCTTCTTTCTGAGGAATTGTAGTTCATCCGGTTTTCTCTTCTTCCAATTTACTGAAGAACTAAAATTTATCATGTTTATAAATCATGTAAGATCACAGTTATGAGTGAAATGGAGGTCTGCTATGATTCATTGAAAATGTGTATGTTATTATAATAGAAGAAAACTGGTTAACCAAAATGGAAGAACTTTAGAACTCTAGTTTATCCAGTTCATCCTGAAGAACTCTAGTTCATCTTCTCTCAATCCTCATGAACTCTTCTTCCTGAGGAATTGTAGTTCATCCGGTTTTGTTCTTCTTCCAATTTAGAAGTAAAATTTATCCTGTTTATAAATCATCTCATCCCACCATATCAAAATGCCAACATATACTAACAGAACATATGAATATATACTTCATGTAAGATCACAGTTATGAGTGAAATGGAGGTCTGCTATGATTCATTGAAAATGTGTATGTTATAATAATAGAAGAAAACTGGTTAACCATCCTGAAGAACTTTAGAACTCTAGTTTATCCTGTTCATCCTGAAGAACTCTAGTTCATCTTCTCTCAATCCTCATGAACTCTTCTTCCTGAGGAAT
>JBCNJP010002334.1:0-40000 GCA_039602395.1 Deinandra increscens subsp. villosa | reverse complement strand
AAGTCCTTCCTGCATAGGTACTATACCACGCTTGGAATTCTCCATCTTGAATCGCTTCAAGATCTTATCAATATAAGCACTTTGACTTAGTCCAATCAACCGCTTAGTTCTATCTCTATAGATCTTGATTCCAAGAATGAATGCTGCTTCTCCCAAGTCTTTCATGGCAAAACACTTTCCAAGATGGGATTTTACATCTTGCAACATTGGAACGTGTTTTCCTATTATCAATATGTCATCTACATATAAGACAAGGAAAGTAACATTACTCCCACTAGCTTTGCGATATACACATGGCTCATCGGGATTCTGAACGAAACCAAACTTTTTGATTTCTTCATCAAACCGTTTATTCCAACTCCTCGATGCTTGCTTTAGTCCATAAATGGACCTTTGAAGCTTGCATACTTGGTTGGGATGCTTTGGATCAATGAACCCTTCAGGTTGATCCATATAGACTTCTTCATCCAAGTAACCATTTAAGAAGGCAGTCGTAACATCCATTTGCCATATCTCAAAGTCATAGTACGCTGCTATGGCTAAGAGAATCCTAATAGCTCTAATGTCTGCTACTGGTGAAAAGGTCTCATCATAGTCAACGCCAAACCGTTGAGTATAACCTTTTGCCACGAGACGAGCTTTATAGGTGTGTACATTTCCATCCATGTCGGTCTTCTTCTTGAAGAGCCATTTACTCCCAACGGTTCTTGCGTTAGGAGGAAGATCAACCAGGGTCCAAACGTGGTTATCTTGCATGGATTTCATTTCCACGTTCGCAGCTTCAAGCCATTTGTCAGATTCCGGATCTGATAATGCAGCTATGAAATTCGGAGGCTCATTGAGATCTCCTGATACGTTATCCTCGGATTCGACTAGACCAATCCATCTATCCGGATTACGTACGACCCTTTCGGATCTACGAAGTGGAATCGCAACATCATTGACTTGAGGTTCATCACTTTGAACATTTTCCCCCCCAAGTTGATGATTGCTAGTTGTTTCAGAAGGTGACACATCTTCTAGTAGTTCTACAATTCTCCCACTGTTCTCTTGAGCTATAAAATTCTTTTCAAAGAATTCAGCATATCGAGCAACACGAACAATATTTTCGGAAGGATTGTAAAAGTAGTAACCCATAGTTTCCTTTGGGTATCCTACGAAGATGCACTCAGTAGTCCTAGGTTGTAGTTTGTCAGGCGTATCACGCTTCACAAGTGCCTCACATCCCCAGACTCTTAAGTAAGACAACACAGGGACTTCTCCATGCCACAACTGATGCGGTGTCTGTTCAACCTTCTTGGTTGGAACCATATTTAGAATGCGTACAGTGGTTTCTAGAGCAAAATCCCAAAATGATATTGGGAGAGTTGTAAGGTTCATCATCGACCTCACCATTTCTAGTAAGGTTCGATTCCTCCTCTCAGACACTCCATTATGCTGAGGTGTGTAAGGAGGAGTAAGCTGTTGGACAATTCCACACGCTTTAAGATATCCTTGAACTCTTGGCTTAAGTATTCTCCACCACGATCCGATCGAAGGATCTTGATGGTCTTTCCGAGTTGATTTTCTACTTCGTTCTTGTACTCTTTGAATGTTTCAAACACTTCATGTTTATGTTTAAGCAAGTAAACATAACCATAACGGCTGAAATCATCCGTAAAGGTCACGAAGTAGCTAGCACCTTTTCTTGACACATGCCTAAATGGGCCACAAACATCAGTATGAATGAGTCCAAGTAGGTCTTTAGCCCTTTGCGGCTTGTTCGGAAAGGGTTTTCTTGTCATCTTTCCTGAGATACAGGAAACGCATTTTTCAAATGATTCATCATTTGATTGTAAGATCCCTTCACGTTGAAGTCTTTCAATGTGGTTTTGGCCAACATGGGCAAGACGACAGTGCCAAAGATAGGTAGAGTCCAAACTAGTTTTAGCTCGTTTGCTAACAGTGAACATTGAATTATTTGAAACACAACCACGCATATCAATTTCATAAATGCCATCACAAGGAATAGCATCAAAATAATGAACATTATTTTTAGAAACTGAAATACCGATATTATTAAATGCATTAATAAATCCTTGGTTTTTCAACAAAGAAACTGAAATAACACCTCTAGTGATAGAAGGTGCATAATGACAATTGTCTAACACAATATTTAACCCAGAAGGGAGAATTAAATGATATTCTCCTATAGCTTCCACAGCTGCTGGCAAACCATTTCCCACGTAAAACTGCAAAGCCTCAGGCTTCAGTTTCCTCCTCTTTCTAAGACCCTGTAACGTATTACAGATGTGAGTTCCACAGCCGGTGTCATACACCCATGAATCACACTTAGAAAAGGAAAATAATTCAATTGTGAAGATACCTGAAGTACTAGCCCCGCCAGTATTCTTTCTCTTCTTCATCAACTCAGCTAGATATGTAGGACAGTTCCTCTTCCAGTGTCCAACTTCACCACAATGGTGACAGATCTAGTCCTTAGCCGGATGCTCTTTTGCGGCCGGAGGGGTTTGCTTAGTTTTAGGGACAAACGCAACTGCCTTGCCTTTTCCCTTACCATCATTCTTGCCCTTCGCCTTTTGCGGTCGTTTAGCCTTTTGGATCTTTCCCCCCTTGATCATAAGAACTTGGGGTGTTTCAGTGGCCTTCTTAGGAATCGTTTTTTCATACTCGACAAGCATAACATGAAGCTAAGGTATAGTCTTAGTCATACTATGCGTGTTGTAGTTGCGCACAAAACCCTCAAAATCCTTCGTAAGAGATTTGAGGATCATGCCAACTGCCACAGCCTGATTATACCCATAATTGAGCGATTCCAACTTGTCAAAGTAGCTCTTCATCTTGAGCACATGACTACTGACCGATTTACCAGTTTCAAGCTTCAAGTCGTGGAGTTCCACAACTAGGTCGAACAATTCTACACCAGCTTGTTTTTCATACATCTTCTTTAGCTCTTTGATCATATCACAAGGTCTATGAAATTCGTATTGCTTCTGAAGATCAGGAGTCATACTCGAGATCATCATGCAAGCAACCTCATCGTATCTGCTATACTCTGCATTGTAGAACGCTTTCTCTTGATCAGAAGCATTAGCAGCTGGCTCGGTCGGCCAATGATTTTCAAGGACATCGGTCCTCCGTTCAACTCTAAGGACAATCCTCAGTTGACGGTACCAGTCATTGAAGTTAGATCCATTCAGCTTTTCTCTTTCAAACATTTGACGAAAAGCATGACCAACATTGTTTTGAGGAGGGTTTGTTGCCATCTACAAAACAGATTAAGTTCAAAAATCAGTATTTTCGATAATGTATTCCTTAATAAATTTAATTACCCAATGTTTAAACACTTTTAAACAATTAAGCTTATTAAGGTTAGGATCCTAATGACATGCCCTCATTTCATCAGTTGATCTGCTAGAAATGATGCATTCAAAAGGTAAGTGACGATCAATGATTGTATTCCAAATACAATTCCTAGATTTTATGGGACCTACAGCTTGCACCAAGTGATTTGTAGTCATGTTTCATCCCATATTTTGCCACGGGCTAAGGGTCTCACCGCCTAGCTCGCTTTAAGTCGTCCAACTAAGAACGCACAAATTGTCCACCATTGTGTACCAATGAGTGGGAATTTGCCATATAAATGCCATTTTACCATTGTGTACCAATGAGTAAGATGACATCCACAAGTGTCCTTTTCAAGGTGGATGGCAAAGACTTAAGTTTGGTTTGGGTCAAAACAATTTTGATGTGTGATCAAACATGTTATGTGTGAAGGTTCATGCACACCTTCATCACATAATGTGTTTATAAAATTCTTAGTTTGTCTTCCAAATCAAAAGAGCTTGGTAGCTCCATTTGCAACACACAAAGAAGCGTATGGGTGAGGTTTGCACTTTGCAATTAAAAACCTACCCACTTTAGGGAAGCATGGCGACCCGACTTATACCTCTCTTAGAGTGTGTTCAAATGGGTGAGCCGGTGTTTCTTTTGAGTTTTAGGACACAAATTTTATTTTATGAACAAAATCATATTTCAATAGTTATTTAAGCAAAGTTCGATTTTCATAAAACAAATTTGCAATAAAACCTTTTATTATATCGCAATTATCACAAATAATCACATAATCTTAGGGTTTCTAATTATCTAACATAATTTTAGTTTTACTTCTCTTTGATATAAGTAATAACCATGAACGATTTGCATGAAACTTCATGGTTTTTACTTCCTTTTAACATTTGAAATAAGGTACAACATGTTGTTTAAACAATTAATAAAAACTTGGGTTCTTAATTTTTAGATCACAAGAATCGAATTTTAGACCTAAAATTAGGGTTTCCGATTTGGCTAGAGGTTTTCGATCCAATTAGAAGATTACGATCGGAATTAGGGTTTCCGATCGTAAACAAGGGTTTACGATCGGGGTTAACGATTCCGATCAGAAGGGGTTTACGATCTTGCATCAACATGTCGTAAACAAGGTTTACGATCGGAAACATAGGGTTTCTGATTCGGAAACAGCCGCCGACCTTGGGTTTACGATTTTGCATCAAATGGGTCGTAAACAAAGGTTTACGATCGGAAACTTAGGGTTTCCGATCAGAAACATACGGTTTGTAACATCCCACATTGGTGGGGAGGGGAACTAAGCATGCCTTTATAAGGGTGTGGATACCTCCCCTACCAAGACGCGTTTTAAATCCGTGAGGGGCGGATGCCTGAGGGCATGCCGGCAATATCTTGGTTGCGACGGGTCTGGGCTGTTAACTAAGCATGCCTTTATAAGGGTGTGGATACCTCCCCTACCAAGACGCGTTTTAAATCCGTGAGGGGCGGATGCCTGAGGGCATGCCGGCTGCCAAAGCGAACAATATCTTGGTGCGACGGGTCTGGGCTGTTACAGATGGTATCAGAGCCGGTCGTCGGCCAGTGTGCCAGCGAGGACGCTGGTCCCCTAAGGGGGGAGGATTGTAACATCCCACATTGGTGGGGAGGGGAACTAAGCATGCCTTTATAAGGGTGTGGATACCTCCCCTACCAAGACGCGTTTTAAATCCGTGAGGGGCGGATACCTGAGGGCATGCCGGCTGCCAAAGCGAACAATATCTTGGTGCGACGGGTCTGGGCTGTTACACGGTTGATCGTAAACTATTTACGATTGATTAGGGATTGCGATTTTAACAAGTTTGCGAAATCCGATTTTAGCCAATTGTAAAACCGATTTTGATTTGATCGAAAAGCTAGAATCTTGATTACCCCCTTTCAAGTTTTTATTACCGGTAATTAATTAAACTCATAGGTGGCTCGTGATACCATTGTTGGGTTATATAACAATTATCAATTAAACACGAGTACGTAGCGGAATTAATCCTATGAATTAATCTAACTAACCGGATAAAGAACGTGTACCTTTATAGCTCGGCAAGAGAAGAATCTTTAGGATTTAAAGCAAATCCCTATACGTTCGCACACTTGACACACCGATGTACGTATGCTAGTACTTGATCACGAACACCTCTTGTTGATGATGGCTTGGTCGAACCACAAGAAAAACCGAACCCCTAGGGTTCGTTTTCCTTTGCCGTAAACGAGAGGGAAGGAGAGAGAGATTTAGGGTTTTTCCTTTCCAAGTATGTGCAACCCTTAAACCCTAAACCCATAAGGTTTATTTATAGGTTTAGGAAACTTGGAAAACAAGATAGGGATTGGGATGGGGACACTTAACCGAAATCGGCCCTAAAGCCCTATCCCAAAGCCTTTCCTAATTGTAATCCAATTACAACTCTCTTTAATTTACAACTAACACCCGTGAACAATTAACCGTTAGTTTTAACGAATCCTCATTAATTATTCGTGATAAATATTAATTAACTAATTAATTAATACAAATACATTAGTGTCGAGACGTGTGACCCCGTAGGCTTAAATAATTTCCGGACATACGCTTACTATTACATGATCATATCCCTACACATATATCTTTTCCTTCAGTTTTAATACACCATCCTTTTGAACAACCCTGGACATCATATCGCATAACTGATTAGCAGTCATTAAACTTGCTTGTTCAAGAGTTGCGCATCCCCTGGCTATGATAATATCTCTGTACTTCCAAAGGAGTTTGGCATTCTGAGGGTTTTTTGCCAGTCTGGTCTTTTCTTGTTCAGCTGTGATCTCCTTGTCAGATTCTATGGCCATTCTTCTTTTTCTTGTTTCCTTGTCAGAGTTTATCGTTGCCATTTTCTCATCAATAGACCTTCTCTTGATTTCCTTTATCAGACCCATTATTACTTTATCATTTGAATAACGCATCATGTCTCCTTGTAGTTTGAATGCCAAGGCCATGTCTCCTTCCCTTTTTATTTGTTCAGCTTTCTCAGCATCTGCAAGTGCCTGTTTTATCATGTTTACCTCATCTTCTGGGAGAGATACCTGTTGATCATGAATGAATATTGGAGGCGTTGTCTTCTTAACAGCGGCAAACACCTTGTCAGAATCTGATTGGTACTGAGGCATCACCATTTTTCCTTTCCTGAATCTAATTGCTTCAGCAAAAAAAAATCATTCTCATTAGTAGGTTCAGTCTTTGGCTCAACAGGCTTTGTCTCTTTAACAGGTGCACACACCTTGTCTTTGACTCCGTCTTCTTTAACATCATCTTCAACAACCTTTTCTGTTTCAGGAGTATCAGGGGGAGCACAAGGGTTTAAAAGAGGAATGATGGGCAGAGATGGATCACTAGGCTTTAAAAGATGAATGATGGGCAGAGATGGAGCACTCCTTAACCCAGTGCAGTTAAGAGTATTCCTAATCATCATTTTTTCTCATGAAAGATAGAGCTTCAGGAGCTATCTCCACATTTGTGGTTTGCAGATCACTCATCACACTTGTGATAATTTGATTATCAGCAGTCACTTGCACCGGATGAAGTTGTTCAACCGGATCAACTAGTTCAACCCAATGAAGTTGTTCAACCGGATCAACATGGCCTTCTTCCTCCGGATGAAGTTGTTCAACCAGATCAACTTGTTCAACCGGATCAACATGGCCTTCTTCCTCCGAATGAAGTTGTTCAACCGCATAAACTTGTTCAACCAGATCAACTTGTTCAACTTCATCAACATCTGAGGAAGACACCCTGTGCAAGATCCTATTTTGAATTAAATCTGTTTTACATGTGAATTTCATTTTAACGTATGGTTGACAACCTTACCTATCAGTGGCTTTCACAGATTTTCCTGCGTTCAACCGTTCGATTTCTTCTCCTTAAGCTCTCACAATTTCACGGAGAGCTGCCAATTCATTTTCAAGTTTTGTACATCAAACCGTCAATTCAGTATGTGTCATGCTGCTCTCAACTGGTGTGTTGCCAGTATCTTTGAGCAAAAAAGAGCAAACAAGCCGACCTTGTTCATGCTCAGCACCCATGGTTTCTTGGCATTTGGGATTCCTGTTGTCAATCAAAGGCTCCTGAATAGGTTCCCTGACAGAAACAGTTGCCGTGGATTGGGTCTTAATGATGTTGGCACTGTCCTCAGGGTCCAGTGGGACTTCATGAGTAGTGTCAGCACTTTCCACCTGACTTGCTTCATCACTACTGCAAGTCACCTTATCAGCAGAATGTGGGTTGGGTGATTGAACCAAGTCCAACAGTATATTCCCTACAATAAGGGTTGGGGAATCTACTTCATGTGGCCTAGGTGATATATCACCCTCATTGTAAGGTAGTCCTATTGAGGGTCTAGGTAAAGGAGACCTAGTCCTCTTCCTTTTGGGTGATTGTGGAGTGCGTATGGTATTTTTGGGTGTGGTTTTTGATGTGGACATCCTCTTCCTTTTGGTGGGAATTTATATATCAGGGGAAGAGGATGGTCGGTCTGGTGTGGGCTCAACACTTGTTGGTGTAACAATGTTGTCACCTGGAGCAGTTTGCTCAGGAGCAGTCCTGGCATTAGGAATAGGGTGTGATGTGTCTTTACCAAGAAAAACAGTTTTGTTCACTTGCATGTTAGAAAATGTTTTACTTGTAAAAGATTTTAGTTCAAGATGTTGATCATAGATTTGCAGATTTGGAAATTCACAATTAAGAATGTGTTGGATGAATCTGGGGTACATGTAAAAGATCCTTTTAGGTTTTATATTTTCCAGCATTCCATCAAATATCATTTTTGAAAAGTTAAAGTTGAGCCCATTTACTAATCCATGAAAAACGGATGATTAAGGTGCAGCAAGTTCATCCCACGCAGTTTTCTTGTGAGATAGGCAATGGAGAATGGTATGAGCAAGATATCGCCAAACATAGGGTAGTTGTCACTTTTTGATGGTCCCACAAGTTAAGTCACCCCCATACCCAATTGCTTCGCATGTCTTCAAGTACAATTCAGACTTGTAATCAGGATCACCTCCTGCATCATTGAATTTCAAATGCTTCCGTATCATTTCTTTAGTCAAACTAATCTCATTCCCATTGACTCTAGAGTCAATTTTACCAACCCCGTTGCTATCAACAGATTTTTTGGCCGAGTCCCAAAATTCAGCAATTCTCTACTTGCATATTACAGGATTCACAGTTAAAGCAAATTGAGTGTTGGATTTCTTGAGGAAATCGTTCATTTCATCAAATAGCTTTGACTTATCAGACTTCTCAAAGTACGCTACAACATTGTGTTTGGCGAAGAACAGTTGAGTAGGCTTTGATTCAGCCTTTCGATTCAATTTGGGTGCCATATGTGAGAAATTAGAGACTAAGGCTTAGGTTTAAATCACCAATTAGAAATCTGGAGAGAAAATAGAGGGTAACTGTTTTTCGAAAATGCAGTTTTATACTAACGGCAGTTCTTCTGGATCACAATGAACCCTAAGAATTGAAACAGGGGAAGTTATTGGAGTTTGCTAATAGTGATTGAAATTGGGATGGGGAAATTTTTGATAATTTAATTTGGTTTAGAATAATATTATTAATTTATTTTAATTGAATCCACATCAATTAGGGTCGATTAGGACCGATGAGGACAAATGAAGATAAAGTAGGACCAATTAGGACCAACGAAGCCACGAGGCCCAATTAGGGTAAATTGGGGTCAATTTGGGTCAATAAGGATCAATTAGGGTCAATGATGAAGACCGATTATAACTAAAAAGGGTCGATTTTGCTCAATGACGCCTTATGAGGACCAAATATGACCAATTAGGGTCTATTAGGCCGATTGAGGGCCAATTACGCTCAATGAGGACCAATAGACTGAATTAAGGTCAATCATGGTCATTTATGACAAATGAGTACCAATAAGGGCCAGTGAACACTCAGTTAGGATGAATTAGGGCCTATGAAGGTCAATTATAGTCTATTAGGCTTAGTTAGGTTCAATGAAGATCACTTACGGTAAATTATGACCAATTAGGTTCATTTAGGACCAATTATAATTAATTGGGGTCAATTAGGCCTAATTGACTCAAATTTGTTGTACTTCAAAGTAAATGGTCCTCGATGAGTCTAGTTGGTCCTTATTGAGGCTAACTTACACTAATTGGTCCTTATTGGTCCAAACTATGCAAATTGCTCCTCATTAACCCGAATTGAGCCATATTGGTACTTATTCTGTCTAATTGACCCTCATCAGTCCTAACTGGCCCTAATAAATCATAATTCATCCTTATTAGTCTTAATCGAGCATATTCGACCATCATTGGTCCTAATAGGTCCTCATTAACCCTAATTGAACCTAATTGGTCTTACTCGATCATCACTAACCCTGATTTACCCTTATTGGTATCATTGGTCCTCATTCAAACTAATTGGCCCCAATTAGTCCTAATTGGTCATACTTGATAATCGATCCTCATTAATCGAGCATATTCGACCATTATTGGTCCTAATGGGTCCTCATTAACCCTAATTGAACCTAATTGGTCTTAATCGACCATCACTAACCCTGATTTACCCTTATTGGTATCATTGGTCGTCATTCAAACTAATTGGCCCTAATTAGTCCTAGTTGGTCATACTTGATCATCGATCCTCATTAGTCACTTCCTTCATGCTCCGTCCTTATCGGTCCTATGAGCATAATCGGCCTTATCATTGAATTGGTCCTAATTCGTATTCATTGACCATATTAATTAACCATAACTGGTCTTCACTAAAGTATCCTAAATGACGCTAATTTTCAGTATTTAGTCCTCATTAGTCTGGTTGGTCCTAATTGCTCCCCATCATCCTAATTGGACGTCGTTTAATATTTTTGGAAACAAAATTATTATACATGAGAAATTCGCAACATGGCGGTCTTTTTGTATTTTTGTTCTGAATTTCATAGTAATTTATCATTTTCATTTTTGAGTTGTGTTTTAGTAATGTCACCGCTTTTTGTAGTTGCGTTATCATGGCTACATAGCACGTGTTATTAAAATCTCGTTTATTATATTTAAAAAAAATAATAAAATTAATATTAAAACATAATTTTGTTAGGGTTTTTAACTCTAATCGTCGTCCAGATCTGCTTAAAGGATCACAGTTATGTCAATCGGAATTGATGTACTCGTACAATTTCACAATCTCATTATTTCAACACCTTAAGAGGATGAAGCTCATCTTGAAGAAGAACCTGCAAACCCACAAGAAGAGTGACTTGAAGACTTTTACGAACTGGATGATGAAGTTCATCTTGAAGAAGAACCCGCTGGAAGAGCCACGTGGAGATATTTAATTAATTAATTAATTATGTTTATGTTTAATTTTAGGTTTAATTATGTTTAACATACATATTATTTATATTAATTTTAGGTTTTATTATCAGTTTGAACAATTCCCCCCCCCCCCTTTAATTGAAAAATTTCACCAAAATATTTGAATTTCCCACCATTAGTTCAAATTACACCCAAAATTTCGAACTAAATTTACTTATTATCGTATCATCATATACTTTTCCCTCTCACTTTATCAGAAAATTTCCAGTTAAACGCCTCCTGCGAATAATCAGGTCTTCTTTCTCATCCATATCATTCACATCTTCCATGGAGTTTCAACAACGAATAGCTTCAACAGACAGCGCTAGCGATTCTTCAGAAGTTCCATGTGATTTGGGAGACCATTCAGTCCAGAAAATGGTAATTGTCAAGTTATTCTGTTTCATTTTCATTAATTACAATCTGTTTTCATAAAATTGTTTGTTTTGTTTATTATTGATACACGTTTAACTTGGTATCCCTGTATTTGTGTACGGTTACAGTTACAGATCGATAAAATTTCGTTTCATACAGAATTAATTAGGAAGTGGTATATATTGTAGAAATCCCTCCATTCATTTCAACCCATTCATTTTATGCTAGATTAGTTTTTACCTTCTTAAATGACTGTGGGGGCATGCTAAATTAGTTATTTTTATGCTAGGAATGTTAAGGTCAAGCATATGCACATGTTTGTAGATTCATGTTACTGGTGAACCTCCTTTCTTCTCTATGTACACTACTAGAAATGGTGAACTGTTTGTTTATATCCACTGAAGACATAATGTGTTCCGCTCTTCCCTTTAGATGTCTTTAATTTGTGTATAACATATCAAATAATTAATCAATAGGGTCTTTATGTGATATATTAATAACTAAGAACTAATTTATGTTACTCTCGTCATTACTAGCTAGGAAATGATCCTAGAGGACATATATAGGAATGTTTCCAACATTTTTTGTAGGTTCATGTTAGAGGGGTACAAAATAAATAAATTGTAGTTTAAATCCCCTGTAGAAGAATAGAAGAATGTTGATGTCATGCATCTGCTACTTTGCTAGAAATGGTGAACTGTTTGTTTATATCCACTGAAGACATGATGTGTTCCGCTCTTCCCTTTAGATGTATTTAATTTGTGTATAACATATCAAATAATTAATCAATAGGGTCTTTATGTGATATATTAATAATTAAGAACCAATTAAGAGATAATGAATCAATAGGGTATGCATGCTTTCCTATTTATGTACTTTGTTAAAAAGCTTCTAACTACATTCTATTAATTGTACAAAATTCAAGGATCGATCCAACAACACTAATGGTCAATTGGAAAAACTTGAGTTCGAACTTAAAGAGGAGAGACTTCTTAGGGATGAAAAAAATGAACAAGTTAAGGCCCTCTTCCTGAAGATTGAAGAATCGGATAAAAAATTTGATCTACTTATAGCTCATCTATTTGCACTTGGAACACTGTTACCATAACAACTTCATGCTCCGGCATCTACAGAGATAGATTCATTACATCACACGTTAATCATACTATTCTCAAGTACCTTATAATAACATACACTCTTGTTCATGAAGAACACAATCCGGATGAACTCTTGTTTTCTGAAGAACACAAATATATGCAAGTTCCTGGTACATAAGAATATATACTTCATGTAAGAACAAAGTTATGAGTTAAATGTGTTGATACCTGATATGTGCGTCGTGTAAAGTATCAAGCAATGTACAAGATCAAGTCAAATTAGGTCTGGCCGAACTTGGTCCGAACCTGGAGTTCGGACTGGCCGAACCTGGGGTTCGGACAAGGATCGGCCAGCTGGGTATAAATAGTCGTTTGGTCTTTGTAATAGTTAGTTCTGAGCGTGTGAGAATTCTGCTAACTGTGTGTTTATGAGATTGTTTTCTTCGTGTCATTTCTAAGTGTTTCACTGATTGTAATTGTTCGTTTTGATCAATAAAACAATCGGTTAATTACGCTTCAATGTTCAAATAGCTAGATCGAGTAGACGATCCGATGTTCACGCATTTTCAAGTGGTATCAGAGCATTTAGGTTCATTCTACTGATCCGTGGTTGCTATTTTCGGATCTTTGAAGCGTTTTTCGTGATTCTCGAGTTTGTTTTCGTGTTGATTCATCAATTCTATCGAGTGTTTTGTGTCAAATCTGCTTCTAAACCATTTTCTATCGGTTTTTCTGGTCCACAGTAACGTGTTTCGTCAAAATCAGTCCATTTTCACGCATTTTTGATAGATGAAGTCGAGGTTTAGAGGTACCTGGTCAGGTTCGGAGTAACTGCTCCGAACTCCGAGTTCGGTGGATGTTCGGTCAGTGTTCGGAGTTGTCTCGGTCGAGGTTCGGTGTGATTTAAGGTTCGGAGCGAGATCAGAGTCACTTAGGAGTTCGGACTGTTGATTTTGATTCAGAGCAAGTTCGGACGAAGTTCGGACTTTGGTATTAGGTCCGGACAGAGTTCGGAGGTCAGTGTTAGGTTCAGAGGAAGTTCGGCCGGCAGAATTTTTAAAAATTTTCAAACGATGTCGGAATTTTAAGCGTTTGCTGCAATGCAAAGTGTGATGCAAACCATGTTGAATTTTGATAATGAAATTGGAACAAGTTAGAAAGTTCCCAAATTGTTGAAGCTAGAAGATTATCAAAATTGGAAGAAACATTTTTCTGCATACATTAGCACAAATGATATTGATTTATGGATTCCGATTCGAAAGTTGTATGAACGACCAACTGAAGAAGGAGATTATAAGGAACTTCAAGATTTTGATGCTGCTGAAAGGAAAAGTTATGAGCTTGAAAAGAAAATTTATGGTTATCTTACAATGGCTTTACCTACCGAATTGTTACATCAATTCAACACGTGTAAGAAATCAAAGCAATTGTGGGATGCTCTCTCAGCAAGGTGTGAGGGTAACGATGATTACAAGAAGAGTCGAAAGAAAGTGTTGAACAAATAATTTGATAATTTTCAAAACTATGAAAATCAGAATATTACTGCTCTCGTTTCACGGTTTACACATCTGATTAGTGAATTAAAGGTAGTTGGTATTGAAAAATCTGATGTTGATTTGAAGGAAAAGATTATGGAAGCTTTAACTGAAAAGTGGGAGAATTATGTTTTGCTGCTCACTCATGAAAAGGATTATTCTACAATGATATTTCACGAGCTTACGGGAAAACTTCATGCTCGAGAAATGGAAATGTTAAATTAAAAGAAGTCAACTGATACTTTGCAAAATCCTGAATTGTATCATGGTGAGAATACGGCAAGCATGAATGCTAAAGCTAAACCAAGTCTGAGTTCTACACCTAGTACAGCTTTCTTAACTGAAATTTCTGATAATTCTGATAACAAGTCGTCACGGGGTTGTAGCTTTACAATTCCAAAATTTTCAAGTCAGAATGCTTTTTCTGCTGAATCAACAGATAATTGTGCTAAAATGATTTATGCACTAATTTCATCATCTTTTGGTTTGATTATCACGAATGTTGCTGATGCAAAGTTAACCAGCAATGATCTTGATGCACTTGATGATGATCAGCTAACTGAATTGGATATATCTTGGCAATATGCTATGTTATGTCAAAGATCGAAGAGGTTCTTCAAGAAACATGGAAGAAATCTTTCTGGTGATAAATTGGGTTTTGACAAGTCTAAGTTAAAATGTTATAAATGTTCGCAGCTTGGACATTTTGCCAAAGATTATCAACAGGCACATGCAAGCAAGCCTGGTCTTACTCAATCACCTAAGCCTGGTTTTACTCAACCATCTACTAGTAACACTAGCAAGACAACAACATTAATAGCTCAACATGATGATGTTTATGATTGGGGTCAACAGTTTGGATATGATACATCAACATTAATTGTCACACATGAGCAAGATGATTATTATTCTGATTCGAGTTATATGACGCTGCTGAGAATGAAAAATTTGAGTCTAAAATTGAATCCTTGATGAAAGAAAAAGAATTTTTGATTGAAGAAATCAAGAGAGTTTCGGCTGACTTAAAAAGGATTAGTTCGGAGTTGGGAATTTCTAAGGAAAATGAGAAGGAATTGGACATGAAGAATGAATGTTTGCTTAAAGAGATTAAATTGTTGAATGAAGTTTTAGAAATTTCTAAACAAGATAAAAGGAATATTGAAGCTACAAAGGCTAAAATCTGTGAAGAACGGGATGAGTTGGTGAAGGAAGTCAAGAAATGGAAGGATGAAGCGGAGGATACTGCTTCTGATTTCACGAATTTGTTTGATAAATCAAAAGTTAAGCTTGATCTGCTTACACAGAATGTTGAAGAATCAACTGCTAAGATTGAAGCGTATCAAGTTGACATGGGAAAATTGTTGGATGAGAAGCGGGAGTTGGTTCGTGTAAATAAAGTTCAAACAGCAAATTTAGAGATTCAAAAGAGAAATGAAGATAAATTGAAGAAAGAATTGTTCGAATGATTAGATAATCTTCGTCTGCAAAAATTTGAAACTCACAAGGTTGCGAAGCGATTATTTGCTAAAGAAAAATAATTTGCTGAAGCTCAACAGAAAATTTCTGATCTAAAAATTCAAGTTCTGGATGCTAATCGATTGCTTAACAATGTTTCAAATTCTCAAGTCTTCACAAGCTTCTTAGCTAACGATGAAAATTTTGAGAAAATGTTTGATAAAACTGCATCACCCCCTGCTCATATCAAAGAAGCTTTCAAAGAAGTGAAAGAACAAGTTAACGAATTTGATTACTCAAAGGTTTCATCATCTACTGTTGAGGATGAGAAAGTTGTGACGAAAAAGAAGAACAGGAAGAATAAGAAGAAGAAGGAAAAGAAATCTGAAGTTTCTCCTGCTCCAAAATTTGTATCTGGTTCATCTTCTGCTGATAATGAGAAGTCGGCTACTTCAAGTCATAAGATTAAGTCACAATTTGGATTCGATGAAAAAATCTTTTATGATCAGAAGAATGTAACTGAAGTGAAAGCTGAATTTTCTCGCTTAGCGAAGAATGGACATTTTACACCTGAGGAGAAGATTTCTAGAAAGCATGAAGGATTGGGTTTTCACGAAATGAAAGATAAAGCTGAGAAGGCTCAAGAATCATCATCTCAAGATTTGAAGAAATTGAAGCTAAACCAAGTGAAGAAGGATGTGTTTAAAGCTGAAAAAGTTCAACCTGAAAGATTTTACAAGCTCAAAGGTTCTGATAAGCTTTTCTCTGATAAAGAATTTCCACTTCATTGTGTTGATGCTCGGAAGATTGCTGAGGTATTTGTGAAAGCTAACATTTCTTCTGATAGTTCTCAGTCTCGAAGCCCTACATCCAAATGGGTACATGATCACAGGCATCAGGTATATGATTCTCATTCTGATCATGTTCGAGATATTCATGTTTGTTCTTCGTAGGTACATCAAAGATGGGACAAAACGAAACGAAACTGTTATATTTGCCGTCGCCCAGGGCATATGGCAAAGGAATGTCCATCACCTGCTGATTCACCCCAATGGTTTCATAAGAAACCAGTTTTTGGTAAACCTGCCAACACAAAGTTCTTTGATGAACAAGGCAGAGTTTTTGATGACGTTGAACCTACATTCTTTCAAAGGTTCAAAGTGTAGGTTCATCATCACATTCACCTGTGATTGGATCATCAAAACCTGGATTACCAAAACAACAACAATGGAAACCTAAGGTGGTTTCTAAAGAAAACAAGGACACTGGTCGATCAGAAGCAATCCGCTTCGGGTCATTTATGGACTAATCAGTTTGACCAGTGTGCAGGTACTTCTAGAAGACCTATCGACGATTGCAAAGTTGTTGATGGAGGAGTATTTTGCTTAATTTAAATTTCATGATAAATCTTTCTAACCTGCAAATTTTTCTGAATTCGAAATCTGCAAACTATCCGTGTTGATTGATCACTTTTCTTTGCTTCCAAATTTTTCTCAAAAACCCAAAACTAGAGTTTTGTTTTGTGTAAAATGAAAATCCAAAAATAGAGTTTTCATTTTAAAGGGGAGAATTGTAAGTAAGGGGGAGTAATTGAGAAAATGCATGTTATGGGGAGAAGGTGAATACATGCCAAATATATAATGAAGGAAAGTGAATACATGCAAAAAATTTAAAATTTGTGAGAAATTGATCATTGGGAAATGATGGTACATTGGCTTACGTATCTGACTCATGGATAGAGTAGATGAAAGGGCCATAAGATCATCGTTTGATGTGCTTGGTAGGCTTGGCAAATCAGAAAATAGTCAAATGTGATATACACTAAATACTAATGCTTGACCATGTGGATAACATCTTGATGCATATTTCATGACACAAAAAGGAAAATAAGTGTGAAATGTAAAATGAGAAGCACTGTGTATACATATGTTCTTTTTGCAAAGATTTAAACTTGTTTGATTTTCTTTATTTTGTCAAACGATCGGACTTTCTCTGCGTATCGAAAGATCGACCTGATCGTTGTTCGTTTGACGTTCTGCGTTTATTTTCTTTGGTGTTTCGTATAACTCATCGGACTTTCTCTGCGTGTACGAGAGTACCGACCTGATTGTTGTTGGGTTATACAACTTCAACTTGTTTTATTTTTCTTATTTTGTTAAATCTGAGGCCTTATCTGCATATCGAAAGATCGACCTTAAGGTAGACGATTTAACGTTCTTATTTCTTTTTGCATGGAACACAGTTGACTGTATCATGAAAATACTATGCATTGTGAAAAATCACAAGTGCTGTCACACAAACGGAAAAAGAAAGAAAAACAGAAAATGTATGATTATGTTTGATAGTGTGGGATACACTGGTCAAAGAAAATCTAATCAATACCTTAACATGTCCAGATGTTATGAGTATGATTCTGCCTGAGTTTAAGTTGGACAAATTATACCAGCAATCAGCATGACTTATGTGCTTCGATTAATTGAAATTGAAGTGCAGTTCAGTGCGTTATGTTCAATATGATCCCATATAGTGATCTTTCTCATACCAAAAATAGTGTTTGATTCTGTATTGTGATTTCATTTCTTTTCAGAAAAGAACAAAAAGATTTTTGGTGTGTTTTAGCATAAACTTTGAAAAATAAAAAAAATTTGTTTCTGCTTTATTTTCGATCTGATCAACACGTGATACAAATCAATTTTCAAAATCATATCTTGGAGTATCGAAGAGACGTTTTGCGCCAAGATTATTTAAATGATTGAGCAAGTTGCTATGTGCAAGATATCATGACTTCAAGTCTTCTGAAGCTGTTGATGAAAGACCAAAGATACACTAAAATGTCATCAAGTATTCAAGATCAAGCTACGATCGAGTTGAGAAGGAGTTTGTTTGAAGATTCATTTCATTGAACGAACGGATTCTATACTTGAGGGGGAACTTGATTGAAGATACAAAGTTGATGATATTGAAGAGATACTGCACACGACGAGGGGGATTTTGTTGATACCTGATATGTGCGTCGTGTGAAGTATCAAGCAATGTACAAGATCAGTCAAATTAGGTCTGGCCGAACTTAGTCCGAACCTGGAGTTCGGACTGGCCGAACCTGGGGTTCGGACAAGGATCGGCCAGCTAGGTATAAATAGTCGTTTGGTCTTTGTAATAGTTAGTTCTGAGTGTGTGAGAATTCTGTTAAGTGTGTGTTTCTGAGAGTGTTTTCTCTGTGTCATTTCTAAGTGTTTCACTGATTGTAATTGTTCGTTTTGATCAATAAAACAATCGGTTAATTACGTTTCAATGTTCAAATAGCTAGATCGAGTAGACGATCCGATGCTCACGCATTTTCAAAATGGAGCTCTGCTATGATTCATTGAAAATGTATGTTAATATGAAAAAATAGAGTATATACATAATCTGTATGAATAAAACTGGAACAACTTATGTTAGATTAAAAAAACAGAATAAATACTTTCATGATAGGTCCGCGTCATTATTCCGCTCTCACTTTTTACCAATTCAAAAACATTATTCTAGGTAAATTCTAAGGAGATTTTTGTTGGATCTAGCCACAACACTAATCATGCTGACATACACACAACGGTTAGTATTTGTCAAACTCATTATCGGTTTGATTGCTCATTTACATAAAGTAATTAATTGAACTGTAGGGCGTGAAATCGGTGGTCGATCAACCTCGTCTGAAGCGGTTGAAAAGAAAAAGGTAACTATTTTCCAGTCAAGTTTCATTCCGTTCTATAGTTTCACAGTAATCTGTTTGGTAATGTCATGTAGTCCCATTTTAAATGTTATTTGGTACCTCAAACACTTGGGCTAGCTAGGGATTGTTGGAACAAATGGTGAGATGTGTACCAAATAAAGTTCAACTGACTTTGAAGTTGATCCGGAACTTAATGTGATGTTCATCCAGATGTTTTAAGTTCATCTGGATATCTAATGTTCATCTGGAAATCAATTGAATTGTAGGACATGATGACCCATACTACTTGCAATAAAATAGCACTCCTCAGTCCATATCTATCATGGCGGTAAGTATTTCAAAATTGCTATATATATTATGATCAATTTCCATAACCTAATTATCAATTATATGTTTTGGTATAGGAAGGAATATAAGAAAAAATGGTCCTAATTAAACTCAAATCTGGACAGTTGAAGATGAAGACCACGTGGTAGTGTTGTTGGCTCCCAGATTGAAAATTCAGTTAAGAATAATACTTGTATGCAGTGTAATTTTCTTTAATTTTTTATTTGTATTTCATTTGTATTTGACTTGTAATTGAATTTTATTTGATTTGTAATTAATAATTTGTAATAGCTTTTAAATTGGCCACGCGTATAGCAAGGACCCATCTGATTTCAACAACTTTTTGGTCACTTTTTCTTCTTCTCAAATATATGCTGTTAAAACACCAATATACGTGACCATATAATACCAAAGGCCACACTTTTTATATTTTATCGTGGCCATTGCCACCCTTTGGCCACGCGTATTTAGATAAAATATCTGATTTCAACTACCCTTTGGCCACTTTCTTTTCCAAATATATGTGGCTAAAACACAAATATACGTGACCATATAATACTAAAGGCCACACTTTTTATATTTTAACGTGGTTGTTGCCACCTTTTGGCCACGCGTATTGGGACAAAATATCTGATTTCAACTACCCTTTGGCCACTTTTTTTTTTCCCAAATATATGTGGCTCAAACACAAATATACGTGACCATATAATACCACTTTTATATTTTTACGTGGCCGTTGCCACCCTTTGGCCACGCGTATTGGGACAAAATGTATGATTTCAACTACCCTTTGGCCACATTTTTTTTTCAAATATATGTGGCTAAAACGCAAATATACGTGACCATATAATACCAAAGGCCACACTTTTTATATTTTAACATGGCCGTTGCCACCATTTGGCCACGTGTATTGGGACATAATATCTGATTTCAACTACCTTTTGGCCACTTTTTTTTTTCAAATATATGTGGCTAAAACACAAATATACGTGACCATATAATACCAAAGGCCACGCTTTTTATATTTTAATGTGGCCGTTGCCACCCTTTGGCCACGCGTATTGGGACAAAATGTATGATTTCAGCAACCCATTTAGCCACGTTTTTTCATATCATATGTGGCTAAAACACAAATATATGTGACCATATAATACCAAAGGCCACGCTATTCATATTTTAACGTGGCGGTTGCCACCCTTTGGCCACGCGTATTGGGACAAAAATTATAATTTCAGCAACCCATTTGGCCACGTTTTTTATAACATGTGGCTAAAACACAAATATACGTGACCATATAATACAAAAGGCCACGTTAAACAAACACATGTGGTCGTTGGGACCCTTTGGCCACGCTCTTCGGGAGAATTGTTTGATTACAACAACAAATATTGGTACCCTTTAGCCACGCTTCTAGGTGGCTTCCGCCACTGATATTGTAACGTGTCGTAGGTTACATAAGGTGACGGGACCTTTGGTGTCGATTGGAATGGAAAAAAAACGTGACCAAACACCTTTGGTCACGGTTTTTTTCCGTGACCAAAGGTGAATTTTGACGTAGTGAAATGGACTTAAGGAACTCGTGGGGTCGTTATTGGTTAAATCGGTTAAATCGGTTAATCTCGGATACTCGTGCACATCATTCTTGAACCAAACTTCGCATAGGTTCTGTTATGTTAGGAATTGATCTTTGCTTATCAACTTATTGTTAGGATTGCTATATCTGTGTCTGACGTGGAACTTTACGTTCCATCTAAAATTCTATGACATTACCTTTCGTTATCAGTGAAATCTGCTAGCTTTTCCCCTTATTTAACTTTACTGTTTTTTGGGGTTGCATTATGAACTGAGTCTAAATGTTTCCTTTTTAATACTGTGTCAAGATGTATGTGTTATATCATGTTATGAATTACGTGGTCATTGTCTATTGGGCATCCCATTGGTTGGAGTGTTGGGTCATTTAGGTTAATCCCCTTGGTTGGATTACCACGATGCATATATTTGTAACTTCACGGCCGGTTGGATGTAGACTTAGGTCTCATATCAACCAGACTCTTTAACTTTGGTTTTAGGGAGGATATGTGGTATTTGTTTGTAACATGATGGGGGGGGGTACGGGGGCACGTGCCCGTGCTTTCTTAATTGCTGATTGACCTTAGACAGAACTCAGGATACATGATAGGCACACGTATTTTAAAACTGGCAAATTTTACATGAGTCACTAGCTACAGCTCACCAACAACATTTCATTGTTAAGGTATTTTAGTTCATTTTGAAGATAAGTAACTAGACCTACAGGTGGTTTGCAGGATGATAGGCGGGTTGTTGTGTTGATAGTGTCATAACTACCTTTTCTTTGTATCTATATATCGTTCGTTGTTCAATCTTAGCGTTTATCTAGGATCTTACAGGACCATGTAATGTTTGTAATGTGCTTTTGATAGGAAGAAGCTTAAACTATTACATTGTGACCTTGATAGAACTGACTGTCTGTTATGTATGTGTATGTTTGTTTATGGGTTCATTTGTTGCTTCCGCGAGATCTGATACAGGCAGCCAGTCTCACACTCTCCCGCCACCCGTCAGAGTGCGGCGGGGGTGTGATAACTAAGGTAGCGTCGGTTATAATATTTCAGGGGTTATTTGGCGGTTAAACTCAACCGCCATGTCGGTTACTTTTGGCGCCAAGTTTGCATATAAATAAACCCATGTAGCGAATCAAAAATCAGTTAGTTCCCTCTACTTCACTTTCGAGTTTCTGTCCAAATTTTTCCTCACAAATGAACCTCACAAACTCGATCAATCCACTCTCTAACATTGTATTCGTATATGTATCATAAGGGTCTATCGATAATACATAAGTATTTAAGTTGCACTAATGTAGTGGGAAGCTTCTTTGGAACCCTGCCTTGATAAAAATGCTCTAACCCTTAAGGTATTTTCATTTAGATGCCATTTTCAAGTCTTCTATAAGTTTCATGGCATCTTATAAGAATATAATTTTTACAATACATGTTAGAATCCATAACAATAAGAAAATAAATCACATATACATATTATAATTTGTAAAACACACCATGCATAACTTGGTTCTGTATAAATTAAAGAATAACTCGACCAAATAATTGTTTTCATAACCAGGTCCATTTCAGATGACTAAACATGATAAAGTATTCCAAAATTAAAATTTGTACCATCATATGACTAAAGCTCACAATTTAAATTGTATGCACTTGGTCAATTAAAGAAAGTTGTTGCATTAAATTACGACTCTGAGATAATCTTGGAGTAGGGTAGAACCAAACTAGATAGGAATTGGGATTGATTTCTTATGTCTATCTATTCACTTGTTTCGATAGTTAAATAAATAACTACAACAAAATATTTTATTTTTTCCCGAGTTTCCACAAAAACTTGCCCTGCCTAAATATGTTCATCACAAGAAGAATCATAGATGGGAATTGAGATAAAGACCCAAAATCAGTTGGTATTAACTACCGTAATAACAGTCATAAGGTACTTACCTTGCGCTGAGGTCTTTACCTGCAAAAAAAAAGACATTGTTAATCTCCATATGATCACAGGCCTTTGAGACCAAATATACAATGTAGTATAGTGGAACTACATAAAAGTGAACAAGAAGATTTAGTGAAAGAAGCATTTGATTCGCTTGAAATAATTGAGGCAGCAACATGTTCTACAAATCAAGAACAGATGGTGCAACCTGGCACAAATTTGGCAACCAAAAAAACTACTAAAGTACTGATTTAGGTCAAAATGAAAATCAAAACATGAAAGATGATTCATAATATTTAAGTTGACTACAAAAAGTGGTGGGGCATAAAAAAAGCAACGTCGTTCAACTCAGATCCAATCCACTTGTATATAATAACTTTTGGGCATGAAGCAACTAAGAGTAAAATATTTCAATAAATATAACAAAATTCACAACAAAGTAAATCTCATAGAGCAAAACATATTCATATAAACTCATATAATGCTTTAAAACTAAACCATATCCTATCACTTTGAATTAACAACAGATTATATCTCATAGAGCAAAACATAATCAATTAAACTCATACAAACGCTTTAAAACTAAAACCATATCCTATCACTTTGAATAAGTAGCCTATTAACAATTGATCATAAACTATTAAAACATAAGGAAAAACATATCTCAATAAACCATAAACAAAAGTTGTCATAATAACAAGAGATTTACTAAAAGAGCATGTTTTTTTATTTTCAAATTCCAGATTTACAGTAGAAGAAATCTAAGAGATCAAACATACTAAAAAAACTGTCAACAAACTCAGTTACAAGTCCATATAGCAGAAATAAAAAGATGTTCTAACAATAACAACTCAGAGATAAGAAACAGAACTTACAAATATGAAGAAACAAATAAATTAAGCTACTAAGACCCTATAAAACAAACACAACTAGGAATAAATCTCAATAAGAGGGTACACAAAAACGAACAGACTCCAATAAATATAACCAATCCTATAACACAATCTATCTTTAGGCATGGTGTACTCAAAACACAGCTTTTAGGTGTTGTACCAATGGGCCTTTCATATGGTTAATCAAGATATATAAAATAAACTTCTAATGAAGGCAAATACATGTGCAACTTGGTAGTAAAATTTTATATATAAAGAGTGATTTAGATTAATATTACACACAAAAATATGGAAACTTAGTAAACCATTGAAACCTGTCAAAATGGTGTACGCATACTGACGCAATTGAGAACATTCAAACCTTCTTGAATCACAAACTAGGTCAGAAAATTTGTATAAATTAAGTAGATACATACCTGTTCTAATGTTCATAGGTTATTAAGAACACTAAAACACAAAGAATCTGCACGCGTTTAAGTACATAACAAGGATTAGAAGACCTAATTACAATTGAAGAGAGACGGTATGTCAAGAACACTTGAACCCTTAAAATCCATACCTAAAAATTGTTGGGAATTTCCGAGGTCGACGAGTTCGAGATTTGGTTTGATGAAACTCAACGTACCACTTATTGTTTAACCGTTCGCACAACATGGTGAAGTTCATGACTCGAGACTCTCATTAACCGAAGACATGGCATTAGTGACTTTATTATTTATTGTAACATTATTTATGTCACTAGTCTAGTTGTGTATTTAGTAGTTTGTCCTTGGTCTTAGTTGGTTAGTATATATGTAAGTCTTTCTCATGTGAAAGACCAGCTTGATGAGTGTATGTTTGAGAGAGTTAGTCATGTATCTTTGAAGTTGTGTGGGTTCATATACACTTGTTTATGAACCTAGCATGAGTGGTGTAGGTAAACTTGTAATCATTCAACATCATCTTTGATTATCTATTTATCTTGTTCATCACTACTTTTATTTTATCCTCATCATCATCATCACATCTCACAACACCATTGTTGAAGATCCGGTTCATTATGTTCTTCTTGGTGTTTATTTGTTCTACAAAGACGAAGTTCACAAAGTCTCCGATCCGCTTCCGCTGTGCCATCGGGGTTTGGCTTGGCTCACCGACCCCGATTTCTACACAAATACGAAACAATCAGATAGAAATCTTACCAGGGTTGTGAAAAGTGTGAGGAATCTATGCTAGAGCACCCCTTCTTGTACCATTTGTTTACCATCTCCTAGTCACGAAGAATTGGGGACGAAGCAGAAGCGGAGACGAGCATCTGTGGAGAGGGAGACTAGGGCTTCAGAGGAGATAGAGCAAAAGGAGACTAGGGCTTCGTAGAAGATGGAGCAGAGGAGATGGAATGGAGGTGAGTTTAGGAGCGGGAGATGATTTTGTGGAGACCGGGGGTTTTGGGGCGCGATAAATGAAAATTTTAGGGCAAATTATAGGCGGGGAAAAAAATTAAAAGACGACAGATTTAAGATGACGCTCACTTTTAAAGTGTAGTCCGTATTTTTTTTTAAAATTTATGACAGAAATTTTAGGACGCTAAAAAATGCGCGTCATTTAGCCTTAGGATTTTACAATTCTTGACAGATTTTTTATGACACGTGCTTATGCGCGTCATTAAACAACTGTGCGTCATCGTTCGCGCGTCAAGAAATGCCCTATTTCTAGTAGTGCATGTGGCATGTAAGTTACTATTATTATTATTATTATTTTTTTATCAAAGCGTAACACATTTAGCATAGTAGTTGGTGGTGTGATAAATACAGTCATGTAACATATCATTTAGGTTCTAGGTTCGATGCTTTAAGCATTTGATTTCTCATTTTCCCGTTATTACGTCATCTTTTTGTATCTTTGTTTTATTTATGTCGCATTACAACAATACAAGTGTTTTGACTTTTGTGTATCCATTTATCCCTCGGTAACGCATAACCACATGGCGTTGGTCCACATGATGGTGTGAGTGATTGCTACGTGGCAACATAAAAATTTTTGTTTTTTTTATTTTTTTTATCGATCACAATAATTTTAGCATATGAGTTAATGGTGTAATAAATATAATCGTTTAATATAACTTTAGTGACTAGTCTCGATACTTTGAGTGTTTGACTTCTAATTTGAACGTCGGCAGTTTTCTTTTATTTTCATTTTTTTACACTATGTTATAGTAATACAATTGTTTTGTACACACGTTATCCACACAACAACGCGCAACAACTCACGATTATAAATATAGTTTACTGTAGTTCGCCAAAAATCTCATTTCTCTTAGATTGAACGTGAGAAGTTACTTTTCAAATATTTTCTTAACACAATATGGCCATATATATATGTTATTTCTCTGACACGAATATGCTAAACAATTGATTAAAAAACGTCCATGAATTAATTAAGAGAGTACTCTTGTCCTAAACAAACTACCCTTCTTCCGTATTTCCATGAAATCTGGACCTCGCATGCTACCCCTTAACATATCCATCTATAAATACCATGAACCTTACCACCAGAAAAATCGCCAAACTCATCTCTACCATCTAAACCAATTAAGGGTTGTACATCACCTTAAGGGCCTCACTAATTAATACTTCTATCTTAATTATACTCTTACCTAATTAAAATGGCCAGGTTGTGTAGAACCCTTTTTTGTTGTGTGTTGCTTATGTTATTTGTATCCAATGAGGTGATGCAAATAACCGAAGCAAGAAAGCTAGGTCATGTGACCATGGAGCGAAAGCTCGTGGCCGAAGAAAATGGCTCGGCTAACCCTAGCCAAGCGTCGCCTACTGATGTTGTTACGATTAAGGAAGGAGACTTGGATGCTTTTCGGCCGACCACACGAGGACACAGCCCTGGAGTTGGTCACTAGATCATACACACGATGATGATGCGGTATCACCTAAACTATGAAGAAGGGGTTTGTTCTGTTTGATTTTATTTTGTAGTTTCATCATTGAGAAGTTTGTAAATACGTCTATTTTTCCTTTGTATGATGTAGTCCTCATTCCATTCAAGCTTTTCTATCATATCAGTTATTAAAGAACCATGTATTATGATTTACAAGATATTTGTCTTAGTAAGTAAGCACTATTATTTTATGAATGGTAAGTGTATGTGACAAAAGTAAATTTGGCAATAGGTACTAAAAAATTGGAGAAAATGTAATCAAAGAGACGAAACCAATGACGGACCATGTTTACTTTTTATTTTTCATTTATTTATTATTTTTGGATCGGCAAAATTTTATTAGGAAGTTAGTAAGTAGTTAAAATTTCAAAACAAAAAATAAGAGGAAGAAAACAATCATCCGGAATAACATCAAGAAAACACATCTCTAAAAACAAACAACAAGATCCACTTCAACCCAAATCAAAAGAGCACCATTGTGGCCACCCAATACTTTGCTTCTTTGCCCGTCATTACATCCGTAGGAATAATAAGGTTTTCACATCATCCACTATCTCCTCCGTATTCGTTTGGACCCCTGAAATTAAATCATTCCGGTTACGCCAAATGCACCATATCCCAGCCATGATAACACCTTGATGTAACATCCTTTTAAAAACTGGCATGTGGCCCTCAAACTTTGCTTGGATCAGCTCTCTAATATTGGAGACATCTACTAGTTGTAAGAATATGTAATACTGAAATAACTGAATCGTCATTATTGAATAGGTTACCTTACAATTTATAGACATTATAAGGAAACCTAATTAATCTAATGGGCCCGTGGGCTAGTTCTAGAAACCCTAGTCTAATATATTCCAATACTCCCCCGCAATCAGAGCGAAAAAATAATGGAAATTCAGACTGGAAACATAAGTAAACAAAAAAACATAAAAATAACAATATAAAGTTAAAAAAAAATAGCTTCAATCTCGGTTCTCGTCTTCAAATCCCAATCTTCTGCAAACGGCTCAAAAAAATTGAATCCCTTAAAGCATTGTAAAGTTTCCTCGGCTTTAGCTCTGTTCATGACTTCATATGGTTTAGGCCTTGGTTTCCTGAATAATAAACATGATTGACTAGAGGTAAGTTTGAAAACCGGCAACCGTAGTCATGTGACGGTGTGGCGAGACTAGCAATCGACTGTCTCTTAGATCCGTAGATCAAGAGATGGGAATTTTAGATCTAAAAAAAACAAAAGAGAAACGTTGATGACCATGGTCATATGATCTTGTATCCGTAGATCAAGAGATAAGATCCGTAGATCTAACAAAGAGAAATGGTGAAGGTCGGTGACCATAGTCAAACGATGGTCTTCGTTTATAGATAATCAAAAGTAGAATGAGGAGTAGGAGACCCAATACCGTTTCGGTGATTTGCACATAAACAAGATTACGGTTGGGTATATAGATAGATCATAGAAGAAGTAGAATTGAGAAAAAATTAAGGAAAAGTGTAGCAGAAAGTCAAAAACGACACCCACTAGCTTAGCTTAGTGGCAAAGGTGTATGACCTCTAATCATGGGTTGGGTTCAAGTCCCACTTGTAACAAAAATAATAAAAAAAATAGGGGTGACAAGTTGGGCCAAGAGGTTTTCTCACCAGTGGTAAGTTTTCTCATGATAGGGATTGAAGATGATCGGATGGATGGTGTAATGTCCCCGTCAATGATCCAAATTTGCCGTTAAAAAAATTTTCAGAAACAGATCAAAGTAATTAAAAGACATGTGCACTTCTTTAGGAAGTTAAACAAAATTTTCTTTTTAATATCCTTCTTCAATCCGGTGAGAACTGAAAGGGGGCAACGGGAATTAGAGCTACGACAATTGTAGGTATTCAAACGACAAATGATTTAATTGCGACTTGATAGCAAAAGATGGATTGAGATCTAGAAAAGAGATGGAACTTTATTAGAAACCAAATGGATAATATGAAAAGAAAACAAAAAACTAAACTGAAAAAACGATGTTGGGACAGGGCGGCGACGACGACACACCGCCCTGTCTAAGGTTTCAACTTGGTGGCGACGACTAGGGTTTGGATCGTTTAGGCTGTGATACCATGTAAGAATATGTAATACTGAAATAACTGAATCGTCATTATTGAATAGGTTACCTTACAATTTATAGAGATTATAAGGAAACCTAATTAATCTAATGGGCACGTGGGCTAATACTAGAAACCCTAATCTAATATATTCCAATATCGGTGTCATACCGCACCATGATGAGATCTGACCCCAAATTTCCTTCGCCACTCTAGCTACATTCCTGGCATATGTGCTCCACCGATTCATCAATGACACCACACAACCTACAAGTAAGATCTTAAACACGAATACCCCTCGCCACTAGGGCCATCTTAACCGGGACTCTCCCCATTTTCACTCCCCACAGCAAAATATTTACTTTTAGTGGTAGCAATCTGTGCTAAGGGAAATTAAAGTACGAAACCTGGATGCCATGACGGTGAACTTGGTATTTTAGCTCCTTAACTAAGAAGTTACCATCCGGTGACCCCTCCCACCTCCATCAATAACCAAACCACTTATCAGGTTCCCCTAATCTTAGTGGTTCCACTAATTAAGTTGTCCTAACCTAATATTCACTAACACTTCTGACCCGGTTCTTGAGCCGCAACCATTGAACCATTGATCTCGCCCCCACGTCAAAAACAGATAGCAAACTCTCAAATGGCGATCCAATTGCGCCATCAAAGCATCACATTAGAGTCACCACTCACGTTGCGCGCGTGTATTTAGGTCCGTATGTGAGGTTGAGTGCGGGTGAGGGTTCATCCTTATTAACCATCTCAAGTTTCATCTAACTTGTATGTCCTATTAAAGGAAATAATTACTGAGAAGTGTTCATTTCCCATTGACTAACCGGCTATATTCCATCCAACTACTAATGTGGGACAAGTATCACTTTATTTTCATTAAACTTTCGCAGCTTATACAACTCTAAACGTACATTAAACTTTAAGCATTGATATTTCATTAATTTTAGTTAGCTTCGTTTCACATATTGTTGATTCGTTGTGAAGCTCTCATATAGCACACAACAAATCCAGTTAATAACAATATTAATATCAGTCGCATGTACTTATTTACGTTCACAGTTGGTAAAGGTTTATTTTTTTTAAATAGCAAAGAAACACATTTTCACATTTTTCAGTTACTTTTCCTCGCTTGGCAATTTCTACACTAAACTAGTGCTAGATATTTACTATCATGTAGCTCGCCAAGAATCACATCTTTCTTAAATCGAACATGAGAAGTTACTTTTCATATCTTTTTGTAACTCATATATATGTCCACATTCAACCATAGATAAAAAAACAATTAATTACATTGGCATTGCAATATGAATTATAGTATATTATTCCTCTGACACGAGTATGCTAAACAATTGTTAAAAAAAAAACGTCCAGAGATTAAAAACAAACTACCTTCCTTCCGTATTTCCATGATGTCTGGACCTCACATGCTACCCTTAACATCCATCTATAAATACCATGAACCATACCACCAGAAAAATCGCCAAACTCATCTCTACCTTCTAAAGCAATATTTAAGGGTTTTACATCACCTTAAGGGCCTACTTCAATCTAATTAATTTTTACTCTTACCTAATTAAAATGGCCAGGTTGTGTAGAACCCTTTTTTGTTGTGTGTTGCTTATGTTATTTGTAACCAATGAGGTGATGCAAATAACGGAAGCAAGAAAGCTAGGTCATGTGACCATGGAGCGAAAGCTCGTGGCCGAAGAAAATGGCTCGGCTAAACCTAGCCAAGTGTCGCCTACTGATGTTGTTACGGTTAAGGAAGGAGACTTGGATGCTTTTCGGCCGACCACACCAGGACACAGCCCTGGAGTTGGTCACTAGATCGATCATACACACGATGATGATGATGATGCGGTATCACCTAATTAAACTATGGAGAAAGGGTTTGTTCTGCTTGATTTTATTTTGTAGTTTCATCATTTAGAAGTTTGTAATTATGTCTACTATTTTTCCTTCGTATGGTGTAGTCCTCATTCAGTTCAAGCTTTTCTATCATATATCAGTTTTTGCAATGCCCATGTGTCACCATTTGCAAGATTTAATTTGTCAAACATTTATAACACCTATAAACATGGTGTTCCATTTTCCTATCTGGTTTCTCCATGAAGCACTTGAATACAGACTACAGAGCAACACTACTATTATTCTATTGAATGACAAGTGTCAGTTACACATATTTAAATTACGCAGTTAGTACCTGTGGTTTACCCATAGTAACAACCTGGGGTACTAACTTCTGGATATAATAACATAAGATAGCAACTTTTAATTTTGTTTCATGAAAGGGTATTAAGCTAACACCCCGTTATCTTTTAACAGCAACCCTTCCCACGTGACAAAAACTGAGGGCAATTTTGACAATTTAACATTACCCCACATATTAAAACCCATCGATCAAACCTCAAACATTTATAAAACTTGTAAACATGGTGTTCCTTTTTCATGTCTGGTTTCTCCATGAAGCACTTGAATACAGACTACAGAGCAACACTACTATTATTCTTTTGAATGACAAGTGTCAGTTACAAATATTTAAATTTATCAATAAATGATTAATACAAATATTTAAATATATCAGTAAGTGATTAAAAAAAGAATGAAATGTTATAAAAGGACAAAATCAAAGACTCGACTGTGCCAACTTTTGGAGTTCACTTACTTCAAGAATCAACGATTCGATCAAGATACTAAAGTATATATGTCGTCGTGTGTGTATCTAATATATATAGAGAGGGGGAGTTTTTCAAAATTGCTTCAACACATATGGTTTTAAAAGTTGCTATAAAAGTTTACTTTGATAATAAAATTTGTCGTTCCAAAAAAAAAAAAAAAGTTTAATAAAGTTTAAGTTGGAGTTCAAAAATTAATTATTGAGTTTTAGCAACTAACTGAAGTTAATAATAATAATAATAATAATAATAATAATAATAATAATAATAATAGGGAAATAATAAAGTTATTGTCAAAGTAAATTGGTGATAAATGACTTTGGCTATCTTTAGGTGATAGCTTATCATTATAAGTTTATTTATTTTTATTTTGGGGGTGGGGGTGGGGGGGGGGGGGGGGGGGGGTGGTGGTGGTGCATCGAGTTTTAGATTTGTTAACTTCGAATTCTAAGTTTTGGGATAATTAAGTTGATTATAAATCATTATTTTCCACTCTTTTTACAAAACTCATTCTAATCTCTCTCTCTCTCTTTCTGTCCATTTTGAGAAAGATTTGACCGGTTATCATTGTGTATCGTTGATTAACTACAATAATGCAGTGGTCCTTAGTGGTAGAGAGCGACAGTTTAAGTAGATGGTGGTTATAAGTAATTTGTTGGTCATGGAGACAACATAGAAACTAATGGTGATGACGTGTGTCCGGATTGAATGACATCATACAAACATTACCACATACAATTCAAGGAACATTCATCAGAAGACCAGACTGATCTTAAGCCTTCAGGTTGGACCTCCTCATTAACGCTAGTCCAATCGGACAACACTCAACATATGGCTCGACCTAAGCCTTAGGTCCGATATCACAAAACACATTGGTTAACCTACACTACTAGGTCCAACCTTGATAAGCATAACAAGTCGGCCTACCGACATGCTCAAGACAGACCTGACTAAACATGCTTAGTCCAGAACGGACACTACAGTCTAATGATCAAACATAACAAATTCGCACTCTCACATCCGACCTAACACATCAGTTAATGTGATTGCCCCAAATAGGTATTGTTGCACTCTGGTCCAGTTTCTTGGTCAGACCTGCAGCATACTTAATCGGGACATCGCACTAATGACATTACGAGGTTGAGGCTTATAAATACCCTCAACCACTAGGTATAATCTCATTGAATGTGTTCTAGTTCGACCTCATTATACTTAATCTCTCGAAACGCATACTTATTTTCACACCCGAGCTTGGTCGTAGGACAACCTCTCATCCTGCCCAAGTCTAACGACGCTTCTGTTTTCCAGGTTTGCTAGTCAAGATAAAAAAGGTTCTTACCGATCTGATCTCTCTCTCGATCTAACCTTAACCTCTCCTGTAATCGATCCGCCTCGGTAGTCCGTACTAGGTCCCAACCTACCCTACTACCCGAGATAATCCAATTCTACAAACAATTTAGCGATTTACAGGTAGAAACTACAATAATTATGTGTTAGTTTTGTGGGGTAACACGACGACGACAGCTACCCGTGAATCAGGAATAGCAATTAGATGACAGAGCTATCAAACAGTGGGCACGAGGATATAGTGACTATCGGTAATCGGAGGTCTAACTAAAGATAATATATGGTTCACATTTTATTAAAACAAATATTAATATAATAACGATACTCTCGTTATTATATGAGAAATGTGTATATACAATACCTTTTAAAAAAACTCAATGATACAAAGAAATTAACATTAGATAATTGAAATTTGTTCGAACCAATGGGGTATTCAAGCGAGTTCTAAATAAAGTCTTCTTGAGTCTCCATCGTTATAGGCATGAACAAACCTTGTTTGACGGTTGTGGATTAGGATTAGTGTCCAACACGGCTCCCTTAAAACAGTTTTCGAGTCTCCACACGAAAACTCGTCTATTTCCCAAGGTACAATAGCCAAAACAATATGTACTGCCAAGAATAGCCATCACACGAGGTTTCAGCGGTGTTATGGTGTTTAGTAAGAATATGGAAAGACGAAGGTGAAGTTAGGAGATCAGTTGAGTCAAGGAATGAAATTCAATTGTAATGTCGTTTGCCCATGTCTTTACTCACAATTCTCGATCAAAACTAATTGTGTATGTGTATGATAATCGATGAACAAGAGTATAATAATTGACTGAATGAGTTTGTGTTTCAAAAACTAAACAATTGAACAACCATTATAGTTTGGGTTCTATCCTTTATTTAGGTTGTGTTTGGCGCACTAGCTGAAAAGCTAGCTGATAAACTATAAGCTAGCTGATAAAAAATAACATTTGGTAAAAACTAGCTGATAAACTAGCTGAAAATGTAAAATGACATAAAAGTACATGTATATAAATAAATTAAAATTTAAAAACAAAATATAAATAATTAGTTAGGAAAATGTAAAATTGAAAATATTATAAAAGCTAGTTGAAACGCTACTCCAACTAGCTTTTAAAAAGCTAGCTTTTTGACGTTATCAAACGAGGATTTATTAAAAGAACTAGCTTTTTTAAAAAGTTATGTTTGGTAACGTCAAAAAGCTAGCTTATGGCGCGCCAAACACGACCTTAAACATCATAAACGACACAACCGTTTATGTCTAACGCCTTTAACGAAGTTCTGTTAGGAGTTAAGCACTAAATTTCCATAACCACTAATGGTGTTAAACATCTCTTGTTAACCTACGAACTAGACTTTAATAAAAAAAAACTTACAGGTTGAACTCCCATTTATGTACAAACCTTAGACACCGCTTGTTACCGGTTACTTACAAAACAAGTTTACCTAACCCATTATGTTAACAATTTTCAAAACGGAGTTAAAAGACAAATTAATCAAATCAATTAATGCAACGGAATAATCAAAACACGCGAATACCAGTATATTATAAAAACCTGCAAGAAAATCACACTTACCGACACACGCAAATACAGATTTAACAATTATCATCTAAACTACCAAGTAGGTTAGATATACCCTGACGGTGTTGAATAGACGCTCAAGACACCGAGTTGCAACTTACTATTGCTAGGAGAAACGGAAACAGAGAACAAAACAACTTCAAGTTCCCCAGTCTCTTTCGCGTGTTGCGACAGGTCCATTGGACTTGTGTCACGTACCACGACGAGCACAAATTGAAACATGTGCCCTAGCTCCGCCGCATGTCGTAACAATCCGTCTAGGCTCGTGTTGCGTGACGCAAGGCGCCTAGGTTTGCCAAAATGAGTCCTGATCGCAACGGTGAATGGCGGCAGAAGGACTCGAGGTTGACTATTATGCGATGGGGCACCTCGATCAAGACTGAGATGGGACTGAACGCCAGGTATGCGTGGCAAGGGGCAGACGTATAGTAAGACATGAGTCGTAAGGAAGAGATGGAGACCAGAAAATTCTGAAATTTTTCATTAGAGATTAGGGTTAAGTGATAACGACGTATTTATAAGTGGTTACCCTTATCTCTATCAGGCCTCCATAAAAGTCCAGTCCAATCCATGTTCAGGAGCCCAGTAGTAAACTTTAATGAACTATTTCATTAACATTTAGCCAAGCGTCGAATTTAGATAAACCGATTTCATCTAAATTCACCAATTATTATTAATCGTATTAATAATAGGGTAAAGTTCATGTACAAACCATTTTCTATCGTACAAACTTGTAAGAATCAAAGGAAAAATATATCAAATGAAGTTTTTTTTTTGGGTAATTTGATATTTATTTAATTTAATTTCACGTATATCCACACATATCCACCTGATGACTTAAAAAAGTTTTTTTTGCCTGTCCGACTATGTTGCATATATGCAACATATGGAACATACCATGTTGCATATATGCAACATGGTATGTTTTATATGCAACATGGTGCATATATATGAAACATACCATTGCATATATGCAACATAGTCGGACAGACAAAAAAACCGTTTTTTGTTTAGTTTTTAGTTTTTTTAGGTCCTTAGGTTGCCATCATGTGTATAGACATGAAAAAAGAAACACAAAAATTACCTAAATAACCTTCATTCAATTGAAATTTAATGGTTTATATATTAGTTTTTAAGTTTGTACAGTAAAAACGGTTTGTATTTGAACTTTACCCATTAATAATATTGATTATTAATTATTTATTTCTAGTTATAAATTGTAGAAACCGGGGTCGATGAGCCAAGCCAAACCCCGATGGCACAGCGGAAGTGGATCGGAGACTTTGTGAGCTTCGTCTTTGTAGAACAAATAAACACCAAGAAGAACATAAGGAACCGGATCTTCAACAATGGTGTTGTGAGATGTGATGATGATGATGAGGATAATATAGAAGTAGTGATAAACGAGATAATGTAGAGATAATCATTGATGAAGTTGAACGATTACAAGTTTACCTACACCACTCATGCTAGGTTCATGAACAAGTGTTCATGAACCCACACAACTTCAAAGATTCATGTCCTAAGCTCTCTCACTCATGCATACATACATACTTAGTCTTTCACATGAGAAAGACTATATATACTAACCTAACAATGGCAAACTAGTAAATAACCAACAACTAGTAACTAGTGACAAATACATAATGTTACAATAAATAATAAAGTCACTTTGCCATGTCTTCGGTTAATGAGAGTCTCGAGTCATGAACTTCACCGTGTTGTGCGAACGGTCAAACGGTAAGTGGTACGTTGAGTTTCATCTAACCAAATCTCGAACTAGTCGGTCTCGGAAATTCCCAACAATCTCCCCCTATTTGGTTGATGAACAAACGGATAAACAACTCAACTCTTGTGACAATCGGTTCTCTTGTATTCTTGCAACTTGACTTCAAGAAGATCTTCATACGGTTTCAAATCTTTCATTTAGCCATTCTCCTTTGTGAAGCTCCCCCTAAGAAGAAGAGTTGTTCTCCTTCTAGCCTTTTCCGCAAAGCCCATAGGTTGTTTACCAAAATTTAACAAAACACACTACGTTTAAGGATGGCACCATCATCCTAAGTGTGGTTAAAGGTAAAAAAGATAAAGGATCAAGGATAAATTTGAGATTCAATTCCATAATTCAACCGTCTTGTGAATACCAAACCGATGCTTCACTTCAAAGATAGTACCACTTCAAATAAATTACCTCAATAAGTCACAAGCTCTAACTTTGCCTTTGTTTTTACCATAACAACGATGGCTCAAGGACTCTTCAAAAGTTAGAACTTAATCCAACTTTCGCAAACAAATATCTTCAATGTAGACAAACTTCCAAACTTGAGCATATTCTTCAATTATCAACCGACTTCTAAACACGTCTGCTTATAACGAAGCAAGTATCAAAAAGAAAAATTAGTTTGATTTCTACAAGTGTACCTTAATTGTACACCAATTTGTTGCGAAGGATTTAACGGCTTACACTCCATTGAACTTGTAGTAATTTTCATCAAGTAACCCAGTAGCTCACTGTTACCAAATTCTGCCAAAAATTTGTCTTCAATTCACCAACTCTTTTAACACCCAAACAAATAAAAGAGTAAACTGGCCCAGTTGATTTCAATTAAATGTTGACCCAATTCTAACCAAAATCGCAGCCCAGAAGACAAATAAATGAGATAGGCAGGCCCAAATTCGATCATTTTCTCAGCCCAACAAAGTAGTTAATCAGGCCCAACGAATTCTTTTAACCTGCCAAATAAAGTGGTATACTTTCTGGTGCCCTAAGCACAACACACAGAACCAGCAGCAGCCTCCATCTCCGGCAGCCACCAGAGCCACTTTCCGGCGACCTGGAGACACGCAGAAGCTAACAAGATTCGAGCATCAACACCAACTCTTTTCTGGTTTGGATCGATGAGATTGCAGAGTTCCGGACTAAAGAGAGAGTTCCGGACTAAGTTGGGAAGTTCCGGAGTAAGTTCCGGACTAACTCCAGAACAGTGAACAGGAGAGATCAGTGAAGAAATGTTCCTCCGGAAGTTTTCGGTTCCTCCGGAACAATTTGGAGTTACTCCGGAACTTTTATCTACCCAATTTTCTTTCTCTCGGAACTGAGTTCGAGTCTCGGAACTGAGTTCGAGTTCCCTCGGAACTCCAGGTTACTTCGGAACAAACTGTGGCGGTGGACTTCGAGTATGGTTGCCTCGAAACAATCGAGTTCCCTCGGAAAACGTTTTTCCGGTGACCATTCTTCCGGTAAGTTTAGTCGGACTAATAAGTTATCATGGACAGAGAATTCTTTCACCGACCCACATTTTTGGGTGCTTGATTTTCTCGGAAGAGAGTGTTCTTCTGGTTAGGTTCACGTCGAAGAGAAAAGGCACTGTGTATTGCACAGGTGATGGCGACAACTAACTGACTTGAATACTTCCCTTTTTTTGTTTGTAATCCCATGCATTTGCATAAAGCAAAAGAATAATCATGCTTATTTTGTCTTGTCCATTCACACAATACACGACAAAAATAATAGAAGAATTTTCATTCTGTTCTCTTTAACCCATAGCCTCAAAATCATATATTATTGATTTTTATGAATCCAAGATCACAACTACCTTACGACATCTCTATAATAGCGCCCGTAAACACATCTCGAACCAGCGACCAACCACTAATAACCCAGAACACTTCGACCCGTAAACACCGTCACCCTCGTCATATAACATGACATAACCCGAATCTCGAACTCGCTGATAAAACCCGGATGTCAACAGTGAGATAAACCTCATTTTCTCTCAAATAAGAACCCGTAAAAATCTGGATAACGAGCTGCAGTCTCGTGATTTTTTGTTCTTCATCACTTGTTAAAATAAATTAACATAAACACTAATAATCAACTAAAATAAAATCTGCTTTTAAGTTGAATAAAGGTTTGAGTGTTTTAGGTGATGTGTGTAAGAGGAGAGAGAAAGTAGGGTGGTTGACTAAAGGTGATAAAGGAGTTGTTACTTTACAAAGTCAGTAAAGTGGGTATGGGCTACAACCCTTTCACTATTCACCTTTTGGGTTTAGATTTTAGTTTCCCTTTATTTTAATCAAGCAAAAATCAAAATAAACATCTTCAACCGAAGAAGATCTGGGAAACTAAAATATTCATGAACTTTGTGATGAGTTTACACCAACTCATACTTTCTTTTTCTTTTTGTGTGACCATTTCAACCACAAAAATACAAAGTTCAAGAATAAAAACATCTCTATTTGTTACAAAGACAAGCAAGATAACACAAAGTTGAAGAAACCAACCGATTTGTTGCGTTTTCTTCGACCATGGCTCTGATGCCAATTGTAGAAACCGGGGTCGATGAGCCAAGCCAAACCCCGATGGCACAGCGGAAGTGGATCGGAGACTTTGTGAGCTTCGTCTTTGTAGAACAAATAAACACCAAGAAGAACATAAGGAACCGGATCTACAACAATGGTGTTGTGAGATGTGATGATGATGATGAGGATAATATAGAAGTAGTGATAAACGAGATAATGTAGAGATAATCATTGATGAAGTTGAACGATTACAAGTTTACCTACACCACTCATGCTAGGTTCATGAACAAGTGTTCATGAACCCACACAACTTCAAAGATTCATGTCCTAAGCTCTCTCACTCATGCATACATACATACTTAGTCTTTCACATGAGAAAGACTATATATACTAACCTAACAAAGGCAAACTAGTAAATAACCAACAACTAGTAACTAGTGACAAATACATAATGTTACAATAAATAATAAAGTCACTTTGCCATGTCTTCGGTTAATGAGAGTCTCGAGTCATGAACTTCACCGTGTTGTGCGAACGGTCAAACGGTAAGTGGTACGTTGAGTTTCATCTAACCAAATCTCGAACTAGTCGGTCTCGGAAATTCCCAACATGAATAATATAAGTAATCGGTCGTTTCCGTTTATTTAACGGTTAACTGTTTAAGCAGAGTTTTGTTCTTTACACTCGGTGTAACCCTTACGGGTCGTAATCGGGTTAGGTTCGTGATTTATCGGGTCTGGACATACCATATCCAACACCACCAAATGGCCTCCTACCCATAGAATATATAGAACTTGACCAATAAAACAATTACAAATACCTGGGGTTAAAACAAAACAGTTAAGTTGTGGAACAAAACAATTAATTACTAATAGAAGAAACTGATGTAAATGATAGGTGATTAATCAGATGACCGAGTCATGATTACCATTAAAGAGAAGGCAAAGGAACCAACGAAAACTTTTCGAAGACCAAAAGTACACTTTGGGGTGTTTATTCTTGGTTGGGTTAACCCATACCAAGTTATGGTGTATCTCACATAGTCACATGGAAACTAAACGTATCTAGTTCACGGTGAAACGTGATTCACTCGATGTTTAAGCCTGTTTGATTCGAAGTTGAAATTAGTGTTAGAAAATGTGTGTGAATGAGATGTTTATCTCAAAAGAATTTTTGTTCAAGTTTGGAAACTATGATGTGAGCTATCCCACATTGGTGTGGGAACAAAAGGTGAATTGGTTTATAAAGATAAACCTCAAAGTTCTTGACATCACTTGTGTCATGTTTTACTCTAGTTTATACCCTCGCGCAGGGGGGGGTGCAAAAAATGGGTTGTCGAGCCGAAATTCTGAACTCGTGCGCGCGCGATCTGCGGACACGAATTCAGCTCCGAAACGTGTGTCCTTGGACGACACGTTTTTGCTAAT
>JBCNJP010002333.1:0-14150 GCA_039602395.1 Deinandra increscens subsp. villosa | reverse complement strand
CTTTAGAACAAATACTTAAAAATTTAATTCTTAGGAATATTATGGTAATTTCTAATCCATGAACATATTCTAAGGCAAAGGAGTTTTTAAGCATTTCTAAAAGTCTTAATCATGCTACTAGGTCCATGTATTCAACAACATTAGTAAACAATAACTAGCTTTTGGCATAAAGGTCTTTGAGAGATTTTTTTATATGCTAAGAAAAAAAAGGTTTATGTACATATGATGATAAATGTTCAATTTGTGGCATGCAATAATCATGGAGATATGTTGCGCACATTTAGAAATGGGAAATGCCTTCAAGGTATTTTGAAATTCTTTGTAGTTGGTCAAATGCTAAAATTAATAAGTAAGGAGGCTATTAAGCAAAGATTCAATTTTTATAGAGATAAATGAGTTTTGATGTTGTTGTAACACCTTATGAAACATATATAGCGTATTAGAAGGATTAAAATGAAAATAAAATGTTAATTAAAAAAATTAAGCCCAAATCCCCAAAGTCTTATGAACTTGAAGGTTGACTTTTTTATTCGGTCAACCCGCTCGAAAAGGGACAGTGGGCTTATGTAGCCCTTGGTAAAAGGAAGGAAATGGTGGTGAAAACATACCCGAATGATGAAAAGAGAAGGATAATTTGGATGGTCAAAGACAGGGTCGTTGACTTTTGAATTCTCGAATCCTTGCACCAAATACGAAATTAGGAGAACAATATGTTAAGCAAGGAGTGTAAGGAGCGGGTTTGATGATACAAAGCTATTGCAATACTCGGTTTGATGATACGAAGCTGTTGCAATACTACGTTATTCTGTTTCTAATAACCTAATTCCCTATAGCCATGGCTCTGATACCAATCTGTCACACCCCAACCGACGGCGGAAACGTCGGGACATGAATAGATTGCCCCTAAGCTCATGACACTAATTTAAGATGACAATATTAATAAAATTCACACGTCTATTCATAATAAAATATCAATACATACTTGAAATAAAAACGAACAAAAACATCAACAAAAGTATTATTAAATCATAATAGGTCCAAGTCCTATGTGAAAGCAACATGAATTAAGCATTCTCATTTCCTGCAACTCGTATAAAATAATATCAACTATAAAGTTGGTGAGCGATCAAAGGTTTCGTACATAGCATATAAGTGAAAATCATGCGTCGTGTCATATGTAATGAAATATAATATGCTAGAATCATTGACAAACCATGAAAGTGGGAACAAACATTCAACGCCAGACCGGCTGATCGAGTGGGGGCTACCCGATAGATATATCCTTGTTTATCCCACTGAATCAGACAAAATAATTCATAACTCAGTCCGCACACAGATGATAACCAATGATATCCATAAATTGACAAATCATGCTAGACAATCATATATCACATAATCTACACATTAGCACATACGCAGTTGTAATTTGATAAACAATTGAAAACCATATTTGATATAAGATACATGTTGCACCCCAAAATGGAAAATGAAAAGGGGCAAGGATTCGATTTAAGCGAAGGAAAGTCCACAAGCGAGAGATACGGTATATGTGAGATTCCTTAGGTCACCCTAAAGGATGTATAAGGGCCAAATGAATAAAGGTAGAAGAATATGAGGGGTTTGGATGGACTTGGGGATATTGACTTAGACTATAATTGTAAACGTGCCTTTAAATTAACACTAATAAATTGTACACGTGCTTTGGCCTATAGGTTACTAACACTCTCGTCGGGATGTCCTAGGTAAGCGCTCGGGTACAACTATGGGATTTATGCGTAACTCTTACCTAGACAGAGGTCCCCCCTACCGGTGTTTTCACCCTTCCAGTTAGTACACGTTTGTTTTGGAGTATTTGGGTCATTCCAAGTTGTTTGAAAAAAAAAGAGTTTTAAAGTGGTAAATTCTAAATTCTTTAAAGGCGTTTAAATTCCTGATTAATTTAGAAACTTTAAAGGAAAAATCTTAAAGGTATTTAAAATATCCTAAAGTCTAGGAGTCTTTAATTATTTTTAAAGAGCTTTAGAATAAATACTTAAAAATTTAATTCTTAGGAATATTATGGTAATTTCTAATCCATGAACATATTCTTAGGCAAAAGAGTTTTTAAGCATTTCTAAAAGTCTTAGTCATGCTACTAGGTCCATGTATTCATCAACATTAGTAAACAATAACTAGCTTTTGGCATAAAGGTCTTTGAGATATTTTTTTATATGCTAAGAAAAAAAAATAAGGTTTATGTACATATGATGATAAATGTTCAATTTGTGGCGTGCAATAATCATGGAGATATGTTGCGCACATTTAGAAGTGGGAAATGCCTTCAAGGTATTTTGAAATTCTTTGTAGTTGGTAAAATGCTAAAATTAATAAGTAAGGAAGCTATTAAGCAAAGATTCAATTTTTATAGAGATAAATGAGTTTTGATGTTGTTGGAACACCTTATGGAACATATATAGCGTATTAGAAGGATTAAAATGAAAATAAAATGTTAATTATAAAAGTTAAGCCTAAATCCCCAAAGTCTTATGAACTTGAAGATTGGCTTTTTTATTTCGGTCAACCCGCTCGAAAAGGGATAGTGGGTTTTGTAGCCATTGGTAAAAGGAAGGAAATAGTGGTGAAAACATACACGAACGATGAAAAGAGAAGGAGAATTTGGATGGTCAAAGATAGGGCCGTTGACTTTTGAATTCTCGAATCCTTGCACCAAATACGAAATTGGGAGCACCAAGTTGAGCAAGGAGTGTAAGGAGCAGGTGTATGAGTATTTATAGTGTTAGTGCAAAATATATGTGTGTCGTGTGTGTATCAGTTAGTCTCATTAGTATTGTTAGTTGTTTCAGTTAGAATAGTTAAAGTCAAGGTTAGAGGGTAGAAAGTGTAATTCTATCATACTTGAGGTTTTTATATATGAGATTTATTATCTCATATATATAAATAATGCAAGCTGCAAAAGAATAGAGGGATTCGAACTTCATCTGAAGGAAGTCCGAACCTCAGGTTTGGCACTTACAAGCTGTTCACATATATATTACGTGTTTGGAAGTTTGGATAGGGGACAACTCTCGGATAACCGTTTCTTGAGATTCATTTCTAAGAAGGAGAGTTTTTCATCTTGATTTTCATAGAGATTTGAGTCTAGGATCATGATTAGCTGCTATAAACGAGTCTATTCATGTAATCGTTGATCCGATTTAAGCTATAAACTGAGTTTTAATTTACGATTTTGTGTTCTTAGTTTCGGGTGAACTTTCGGTCCAATTTCGGTGTACAAATCACTAGATCCGAAGCGAATCGTGTTTTCAATTGGTATCAGAGCGGATCCAGGCGTGATTCTACATCATTTCTGATCGAATTCGAGCTCAAATCTGGAAGAATTGAGGAATTTCTTTGAAGTTTAACTTTTCAAAAGTCAAACAGTGAACTTTGTTTTAGAAATTGAACGTGAATTCGTTTGTGTTTGTAGATTTGGTTGATTGGAGACGATTCAGCACATCACTGCGAATCTACTACAAGTTACAGAATCTGTTTTGGTTTAGTTTTGTTAAAATCGCATTTTTTCAAGAACATTAACGTGTTCTTCATCTTCTTCAATAGTGAAATCTTAAATATTCAAACATTTCGCGTAAATTCGGTACCTATAGACTCGGTTTGATGATACAAAGCTGTTGCAATACTCGGTTTGATGATACAAAGCTGTTGCAATACTACGTTATTCCGTTTCTAATAACCTAATTCCCTATAGCCATGGCTCTGATACCAATCTGTCACACCGCAACCGACGGCAGAAATGTCGGGACATGATTAGATTGCCCCTAAGCTCATGACACTAATTTAAGATGACAATATTAATAAAATTCACACGTTTATTCATAATAAAATGTCAATACATACTTGAAATAAAAACGAACAAAAACATCAACAAAAGTATTATTAAATCATATCTAGGTCCAAGTCCTATGTGAAAGCAACATGAATCAAGCATTCTCATTTCCTGCAACTCGTATAAAATAATGTCAACTATAAAGTTGATGAGCGATCAAAGGTTTCATACATAGCATATAAGTGAAAATCATGCGTCGTGTCATATGTAATGAAATATAATATGCTAGAATCACTGACAAACCATGAAAGTGGGAACAAACATTCAGCGCCAGACTGGCTGATCGAGTGGGGGCTACCCGATAGATATATCCTTGTTTATCCCATTGAATCAGACAGAATAATTGATAACTCAGTTCGAACACAGATGATAACCAATGATAACCATAAATTGACAAATCATGCTAGACAATCATATATCACATAATCTACACATTAGCACATACGCATTTGTAATTTGATAAACAATTGAAAACCATATTTGATATAAGATACATGTTGCACCCCAAAATGCAAAATGAAAAGGGGCAAGGATTACTCACATGATTTAAGCGAAGGAAAGTCCACAAGCGAGAGATAGGGTATATGTGAGATTCCTTAGGTCACCCTAAAGGATGTATAAGGGCCAAATGAATAAAGGTACAAGAATATGAGGGGTTTGGATGGACTTGGGGATATTGACTTAGACTATAATTGTAAACGTGCCTTTAAATTAACACTCAAAAATTGTACACGTGCTTTGGCCTATAGGTTACTAACACTCTCGTCGGGATGTCCTAGGTAAGCGCTCGGGTCCAACTATGGGATTTATGCGCAACTCTTACCTAGACAGAGGTCCCCCCTACCGGTGTTTTCACCCTTCCAGTTAGTACACGTTTGTTTTGGAGTATTTGGGTCATTCCAAGTTGTTTGAAAAAAAAAAGAGTTTTAAAGTGGTAAATTCCAAATTTTTTAAAGGCGTTTAAATTCCTGATTAATTTAGAAACTCTAAAGGAAAAATCTTAAAGGTATTTAAAATATCCTAAAGTCTAGGAGTCTTTAATTTTTTTTAAAGAGCTTTAGAATAAATACTTAAAAATTTAATTCTTAGGAATATCATGGTAATTTCTAATCCATGAACATATTCTTAGGCAAAAGAGTTTTTAAGCATTTCTAAAAGTCTTAGTCATGCTACTAGGTCCATGTATTCATCAACATTAGTAAACAATAACTAGCTTTTGGCATAAAGGTCTTTGAGATATTTTTTTATATGCTAAGAAAAAAAAATAAGGTTTATGTACATATGATGATAAATGTTCAATTTGTGGCGTGCAATAATCATGGAGATATGTTGCGCACATTTAGAAGTGGGAAATGCCTTCAAGGTATTTTGAAATTCTTTGTAGTTGGTAAAATGCTAAAATTAATAAGTAAGGAAGCTATTAAGCAAAGATTCAATTTTTATAGAGATAAATGAGTTTTGATGTTGTTGGAACACCTTATGGAACATATATAGCGTATTAGAAGGATTAAAATGAAAATAAAATGTTAATTATAAAAGTTAAGCCTAAATCCCCAAAGTCTTATGAACTTGAAGATTGGCTTTTTTATTTCGGTCAACCCGCTCGAAAAGGGATAGTGGGTTTTGTAGCCATTGGTAAAAGGAAGGAAATAGTGGTGAAAACATACACGAACGATGAAAAGAGAAGGAGAATTTGGATGGTCAAAGATAGGGCCGTTGACTTTTGAATTCTAGAATCCTTGCACCAAATACGAAATTGGGAGCACCAAGTTGAGCAAGGAGTGTAAGGAGCAGGTGTATGAGTATTTATAGTGTTAGTGCAAAATATATGTGTGTCGTGTGTGTATCAGTTAGTCTCATTAGTATTGTTAGTTGTTTCAGTTAGAATAGTTAAAGTCAAGGTTAGAGGGTAGAAAGTGTAATTCTATCATACTTGAGGTTTTTATATATGAGATTTATTATCTCATATATATAAATAATGCAAGCTGCAAAAGAATAGAGGGATTCGAACTTCATCTGAAGGAAGTCCGAACCTCAGGTTCGGCACTTACAAGCTGTTCACATATATATTACGTGTTTGGAAGTTTGGATAGGGGACAACTCTCGGATAACCGTTTCTTGAGATTCATTTCTAAGAAGGAGAGTTTTTCATCTTGATTTTCATAGAGATTTGAGTCTAGGATCATGATTAGCTGCTATAAACGAGTCTATTCATGTAATCGTTGATCCGATTTAAGCTATAAACTGAGTTTAATTTACGATTTTGTGTTCTTAGTTTCGGGTGAACTTTCGGTCCAATTTCGGTGTACAAATCACTAGATCCGAAGCGAATCGTGTTTTCAATTGGTATCAGAGCGGATCCAGGCGTGATTCTACATCATTTCTGATCGAATTCGAGCTCAAATCTGGAAGAATTGAGGAATTTCTTTGAAGTTTAACTTTTCAAAAGTCAAACAGTGAACTTTGTTTTAGAAATTGAACGTGAATTCGTTTGTGTTTGCAGATTTGGTTGATTGGAGACGATTCAGCACATCACTGCGAACCTACTACAAGTTACAGAATCTGTTTTGGTTTAGTTTTGTTAAAATCGCATTTTTTCAAGAACATTAACGTGTTCTTCATCTTCTTCAATAGTGAAATCTTAAATATTCAAACATTTCGCGTAAATTCGGTACCTATAGACTCGGTTTGATGATACAAAGCTGTTGCAATACTCGGTTTGATGATACAAAGCTGTTGCAATACTACGTTATTCCGTTTCTAATAACCTAATTCCCTATAGCCATGGCTCTGATACCAATCTGTCACACCGCAACCGACGGCGGAAATGTCGGGACATGATTAGATTGCCCCTAAGCTCATGACACTAATTTAAGATGACAATATTAATAAAATTCACACGTTTATTCATAATAAAATGTCAATACATACTTGAAATAAAAACGAACAAAAACATCAACAAAAGTATTATTAAATCATATCTAGGTCCAAGTCCTATGTGAAAGCAACATGAATCAAGCATTCTCATTTCCTGCAACTCGTATAAAATAATGTCAACTATAAAGTTGGTGAGCGATCAAAGGTTTCGTACATAGCATATAAGTGAAAATCATGCGTCGTGTCATATGTAATGAAATATAATATGCTAGAATCATTGACAAACCATGAAAGTGGGAACAAACATTCAACGCCAGACTGGCTGATCGAGTGGGGGCTACCCGATAGATATATCCTTGTTTATCCCATTGAATCAGACAGAATAATTGATAACTCAGTCCGCACACAGATGATAACCAATGATAACCATAAATTGACAAATCATGCTAGACAATCATATATCACATAATCTACACATTAGCACATACGCATTTGTAATTTGATAAACAATTGAAAACCATATTTGATATAAGATACATGTTGCACCCCAAAATGCAAAATGAAAAGGGGCAAGGATTACTCACATGATTTAAGCGAAGGAAAGTCCACAAGCGAGAGATAGGGTATATGTGAGATTCCTTAGGTCACCCTAAAGGATGTATAAGGGCCAAATGAATAAAGGTACAAGAATATGAGGGGTTTGGATGGACTTGGGGATATTGACTTAGACTATAATTGTAAACGTGCCTTTAAATTAACACTAAAAAATTGTACACGTGCTTTGGCCTATAGGTTACTAACACTCTCGTCGGGATGTCCTAGGTAAGCGCTCGGGTCCAACTATGGGATTTATGCGCAACTCTTACCTAGACAGAGGTCCCCCCTACCGGTGTTTTCACCCTTCCAGTTAGTACACGTTTGTTTTGGAGTATTTGGGTCATTCCAAGTTGTTTGAAAAAAAAGAGTTTTAAAGTGGTAAATTCTAAATTTTTTAAAGGCGTTTAAATTCCTGATTAATTTAGAAACTCTAAAGGAAAAATCTTAAAGGTATTTAAAATATCCTAAAGTCTAGGAGTCTTTAATTTTTTTTAAAGAGCTTTAGAATAAATACTTAAAAATTTAATTCTTAGGAATATCATGGTAATTTCTAATCCATGAACATATTCTTAGGCAAAAGAGTTTTTAAGCATTTCTAAAAGTCTTAGTCATGCTACTAGGTCCATGTATTCATCAACATTAGTAAACAATAACTAGCTTTTGGCATAAAGGTCTTTGAGATATTTTTTTATATGCTAAGAAAAAAAAATAAGGTTTATGTACATATGATGATAAATGTTCAATTTGTGGCGTGCAATAATCATGGAGATATGTTGCGCACATTTAGAAGTGGGAAATGCCTTCAAGGTATTTTGAAATTCTTTGTAGTTGGTAAAATGCTAAAATTAATAAGTAAGGAAGCTATTAAGCAAAGATTCAATTTTTATAGAGATAAATGAGTTTTGATGTTGTTGGAACACCTTATGGAACATATATAGCGTATTAGAAGGATTAAAATGAAAATAAAATGTTAATTATAAAAGTTAAGCCTAAATCCCCAAAGTCTTATGAACTTGAAGATTGGCTTTTTTATTTCGGTCAACCCGCTCGAAAAGGGATAGTGGGTTTTGTAGCCATTGGTAAAAGGAAGGAAATAGTGGTGAAAACATACACGAACGATGAAAAGAGAAGGAGAATTTGGATGGTCAAAGATAGGGCCGTTGACTTTTGAATTCTCGAATCCTTGCACCAAATACGAAATTGGGAGCACCAAGTTGAGCAAGGAGTGTAAGGAGCAGGTGTATGAGTATTTATAGTGTTAGTGCAAAATATATGTGTGTCGTGTGTGTATCAGTTAGTCTCATTAGTATTGTTAGTTGTTTCAGTTAGAATAGTTAAAGTCAAGGTTAGAGGGTAGAAAGTGTAATTCTATCATACTTGAGGTTTTTATATATGAGATTTATTATCTCATATATATAAATAATGCAAGCTGCAAAAGAATAGAGGGATTCGAACTTCATCTGAAGGAAGTCCGAACCTCAGGTTCGGCACTTACAAGCTGTTCACATATATATTACGTGTTTGGAAGTTTGGATAGGGGACAACTCTCGGATAACCGTTTCTTGAGATTCATTTCTAAGAAGGAGAGTTTTTCATCTTGATTTTCATAGAGATTTGAGTCTAGGATCATGATTAGCTGCTATAAACGAGTCTATTCATGTAATCGTTGATCCGATTTAAGCTATAAACTGAGTTTAATTTACGATTTTGTGTTCTTAGTTTCGGGTGAACTTTCGGTCCAATTTCGGTGTACAAATCACTAGATCCGAAGCGAATCGTGTTTTCAATTGGTATCAGAGCGGATCCAGGCGTGATTCTACATCATTTCTGATCGAATTCGAGCTCAAATCTGGAAGAATTGAGGAATTTCTTTGAAGTTTAACTTTTCAAAAGTCAAACAGTGAACTTTGTTTTAGAAATTGAACGTGAATTCGTTTGTGTTTGCAGATTTGGTTGATTGGAGACGATTCAGCACATCACTGCGAACCTACTACAAGTTACAGAATCTGTTTTGGTTTAGTTTTGTTAAAATCGCATTTTTTCAAGAACATTAACGTGTTCTTCATCTTCTTCAATAGTGAAATCTTAAATATTCAAACATTTCGCGTAAATTCGGTACCTATAGACTCGGTTTGATGATACAAAGCTGTTGCAATACTCGGTTTGATGATACAAAGCTGTTGCAATACTACGTTATTCCGTTTCTAATAACCTAATTCCCTATAGCCATGGCTCTGATACCAATCTGTCACACCGCAACCGACGGCGGAAATGTCGGGACATGATTAGATTGCCCCTAAGCTCATGACACTAATTTAAGATGACAATATTAATAAAATTCACACGTTTATTCATAATAAAATGTCAATACATACTTGAAATAAAAACGAACAAAAACATCAACAAAAGTATTATTAAATCATATCTAGGTCCAAGTCCTATGTGAAAGCAACATGAATCAAGCATTCTCATTTCCTGCAACTCGTATAAAATAATGTCAACTATAAAGTTGGTGAGCGATCAAAGGTTTCGTACATAGCATATAAGTGAAAATCATGCGTCGTGTCATATGTAATGAAATATAATATGCTAGAATCATTGACAAACCATGAAAGTGGGAACAAACATTCAACGCCAGACTGGCTGATCGAGTGGGGGCTACCCGATAGATATATCCTTGTTTATCCCATTGAATCAGACAGAATAATTGATAACTCAGTCCGCACACAGATGATAACCAATGATAACCATAAATTGACAAATCATGCTAGACAATCATATATCACATAATCTACACATTAGCACATACGCATTTGTAATTTGATAAACAATTGAAAACCATATTTGATATAAGATACATGTTGCACCCCAAAATGCAAAATGAAAAGGGGCAAGGATTACTCACATGATTTAAGCGAAGGAAAGTCCACAAGCGAGAGATAGGGTATATGTGAGATTCCTTAGGTCACCCTAAAGGATGTATAAGGGCCAAATGAATAAAGGTACAAGAATATGAGGGGTTTGGATGGACTTGGGGATATTGACTTAGACTATAATTGTAAACGTGCCTTTAAATTAACACTAAAAAATTGTACACGTGCTTTGGCCTATAGGTTACTAACACTCTCGTCGGGATGTCCTAGGTAAGCGCTCGGGTCCAACTATGGGATTTATGCGCAACTCTTACCTAGACAGAGGTCCCCCCTACCGGTGTTTTCACCCTTCCAGTTAGTACACGTTTGTTTTGGAGTATTTGGGTCATTCCAAGTTGTTTGAAAAAAAAAAGAGTTTTAAAGTGGTAAATTCTAAATTTTTTAAAGGCGTTTAAATTCCTGATTAATTTAGAAACTCTAAAGGAAAAATCTTAAAGGTATTTAAAATATCCTAAAGTCTAGGAGTCTTTAATTTTTTTTAAAGAGCTTTAGAATAAATACTTAAAAATTTAATTCTTAGGAATATCATGGTAATTTCTAATCCATGAACATATTCTTAGGCAAAAGAGTTTTTAAGCATTTCTAAAAGTCTTAGTCATGCTACTAGGTCCATGTATTCATCAACATTAGTAAACAATAACTAGCTTTTGGCATAAAGGTCTTTGAGATATTTTTTTATATGCTAAGAAAAAAAAATAAGGTTTATGTACATATGATGATAAATGTTCAATTTGTGGCGTGCAATAATCATGGAGATATGTTGCGCACATTTAGAAGTGGGAAATGCCTTCAAGGTATTTTGAAATTCTTTGTAGTTGGTAAAATGCTAAAATTAATAAGTAAGGAAGCTATTAAGCAAAGATTCAATTTTTATAGAGATAAATGAGTTTTGATGTTGTTGGAACACCTTATGGAACATATATAGCGTATTAGAAGGATTAAAATGAAAATAAAATGTTAATTATAAAAGTTAAGCCTAAATCCCCAAAGTCTTATGAACTTGAAGATTGGCTTTTTTATTTCGGTCAACCCGCTCGAAAAGGGATAGTGGGTTTTGTAGCCATTGGTAAAAGGAAGGAAATAGTGGTGAAAACATACACGAACGATGAAAAGAGAAGGAGAATTTGGATGGTCAAAGATAGGGCCGTTGACTTTTGAATTCTAGAATCCTTGCACCAAATACGAAATTGGGAGCACCAAGTTGAGCAAGGAGTGTAAGGAGCAGGTGTATGAGTATTTATAGTGTTAGTGCAAAATATATGTGTGTCGTGTGTGTATCAGTTAGTCTCATTAGTATTGTTAGTTGTTTCAGTTAGAATAGTTAAAGTCAAGGTTAGAGGGTAGAAAGTGTAATTCTATCATACTTGAGGTTTTTATATATGAGATTTATTATCTCATATATATAAATAATGCAAGCTGCAAAAGAATAGAGGGATTCGAACTTCATCTGAAGGAAGTCCGAACCTCAGGTTCGGCACTTACAAGCTGTTCACATATATATTACGTGTTTGGAAGTTTGGATAGGGGACAACTCTCGGATAACCGTTTCTTGAGATTCATTTCTAAGAAGGAGAGTTTTTCATCTTGATTTTCATAGAGATTTGAGTCTAGGATCATGATTAGCTGCTATAAACGAGTCTATTCATGTAATCGTTGATCCGATTTAAGCTATAAACTGAGTTTTAATTTACGATTTTGTGTTCTTAGTTTCGGGTGAACTTTCGGTCCAATTTCGGTGTACAAATCACTAGATCCGAAGCGAATCGTGTTTTCAATTGGTATCAGAGCGGATCCAGGCGTGATTCTACATCATTTCTGATCGAATTCGAGCTCAAATCTGGAAGAATTGAGGAATTTCTTTGAAGTTTAACTTTTCAAAAGTCAAACAGTGAACTTTGTTTTAGAAATTGAACGTGAATTCGTTTGTGTTTGCAGATTTGGTTGATTGGAGACGATTCAGCACATCACTGCGAACCTACTACAAGTTACAGAATCTGTTTTGGTTTAGTTTTGTTAAAATCGCATTTTTTCAAGAACATTAACGTGTTCTTCATCTTCTTCAATAGTGAAATCTTAAATATTCAAACATTTCGCGTAAATTCGGTACCTATAGACTCGGTTTGATGATACAAAGCTGTTGCAATACTCGGTTTGATGATACAAAGCTGTTGCAATACTACGTTATTCCGTTTCTAATAACCTAATTCCCTATAGCCATGGCTCTGATACCAATCTGTCACACCGCAACCGACGGCGGAAATGTCGGGACATGATTAGATTGCCCCTAAGCTCATGACACTAATTTAAGATGACAATATTAATAAAATTCACACGTTTATTCATAATAAAATGTCAATACATACTTGAAATAAAAACGAACAAAAACATCAACAAAAGTATTATTAAATCATATCTAGGTCCAAGTCCTATGTGAAAGCAACATGAATCAAGCATTCTCATTTCCTGCAACTCGTATAAAATAATGTCAACTATAAAGTTGGTGAGCGATCAAAGGTTTCGTACATAGCATATAAGTGAAAATCATGCGTCGTGTCATATGTAATGAAATATAATATGCTAGAATCATTGACAAACCATGAAAGTGGGAACAAACATTCAACGCCAGACTGGCTGATCGAGTGGGGGCTACCCGATAGATATATCCTTGTTTATCCCATTGAATCAGACAGAATAATTGATAACTCAGTCCGAACACAGATGATAACCAATGATAACCATAAATTGACAAATCATGCTAGACAATCATATATCACATAATCTACACATTAGCACATACGCATTTGTAATTTGATAAACAATTGAAAACCATATTTGATATAAGATACATGTTGCACCCCAAAATGCAAAATGAAAAGGGGCAAGGATTACTCACATGATTTAAGCGAAGGAAAGTCCACAAGCGAGAGATAGGGTATATGTGAGATTCCTTAGGTCACCCTAAAGGATGTATAAGGGCCAAATGAATAAAGGTACAAGAATATGAGGGGTTTGGATGGACTTGGGGATATTGACTTAGACTATAATTGTAAACGTGCCTTTAAATTAACACTAAAAAATTGTACACGTGCTTTGGCCTATAGGTTACTAACACTCTCGTCGGGATGTCCTAGGTAAGCGCTCGGGTCCAACTATGGGATTTATGCGCAACTCTTACCTAGACAGAGGTCCCCCCTACCGGTGTTTTCACCCTTCCAGTTAGTACACGTTTGTTTTGGAGTATTTGGGTCATTCCAAGTTGTTTGAAAAAAAAAGAGTTTTAAAGTGGTAAATTCTAAATTTTTTAAAGGCGTTTAAATTCCTGATTAATTTAGAAACTCTAAAGGAAAAATCTTAAAGGTATTTAAAATATCCTAAAGTCTAGGAGTCTTTAATTTTTTTTAAAGAGCTTTAGAATAAATACTTAAAAATTTAATTCTTAGGAATATCATGGTAATTTCTAATCCATGAACATATTCTTAGGCAAAAGAGTTTTTAAGCATTTCTAAAAGTCTTAGTCATGCTACTAGGTCCATGTATTCATCAACATTAGTAAACAATAACTAGCTTTTGGCATAAAGGTCTTTGAGATATTTTTTTATATGCTAAGAAAAAAAAATAAGGTTTATGTACATATGATGATAAATGTTCAATTTGTGGCGTGCAATAATCATGGAGATATGTTGCGCACATTTAGAAGTGGGAAATGCCTTCAAGGTATTTTGAAATTCTTTGTAGTTGGTAAAATGCTAAAATTAATAAGTAAGGAAGCTATTAAGCAAAGATTCAATTTTTATAGAGATAAATGAGTTTTGATGTTGTTGGAACACCTTATGGAACATATATAGCGTATTAGAAGGATT
>JBCNJP010002330.1:0-69132 GCA_039602395.1 Deinandra increscens subsp. villosa | reverse complement strand
TTGTATCCGACATGATTGGGAAATGATGGTACATTGGCTTACATCGTCTGACTCACGGATAAAATAGATGAAAGAGCCATAAGACCATTTGATCGATGTGTAAGATAGGCTCGGTAAATCAGAAAGTATTCAAATGTGATATACATTAAATTTGATGCTTGACCTAGTGGACAACATCTTGATGCATATCTCACGATATATCAAGAAAAAGATATGTGAAAAATAAAATGAGAAGTCACTGTGTATACATGTGTTTATTTTGCAAAGACTTAAACTTGTTTGATTTTCTTTATTTTGTTAAACGGTCGGACTTTCTCTGCGTGCTCACAAGGCCGACCTGATCGTTGTTCGTTTGACGTTCTGCTTTCTTTTCATTGGTGTTTCGTATAACTCATCGGACTTTCTCTGCGTGTACGTGAGTACCGACATGATTATTGTTGGGTTATACAAATTTCAACTTGTTTTATTTTCTTATTTTGTTAAATCTGAGGCTTTATCTGCGCATCAAAAGATCGACCTTAATGTAGACGATTTAACGTTCTTATTTCTTTTTGCATGGAACACATTTGACTATATCATGAATACAGTCATTATGTGATAAATCACAAAAATATGATAAGCAAAACATATCTGAGTATGTTGGATAGTGTGGGGTACAATGGTCAATGCAAATTGAATCAATACTTTAACATATCCAGATGTTATGAGTATGATTCTGCCTGAGTTTAAAGTTGAACAAATTATATATGCAATCGACATGGCTTATCTACTAGAATAATCAAAATTGAAGTGTAGTTCAGCATGTTATGTCCAATATGATCACAAGTTGTGATCTTTCTCATAAAAGACAAAAATAGTGTCTGATTCTGTACTACATTTACTTTTATTATCAGAAAATACCAAAAAGATTTTCTGTGTGTTTTGATATAAAGTTTCTAAAAATCAAAAAGATTTTATTTCTTATTTCTTTTCGATTGATCAACACGGAGTACAAAATCAATTTCAAAATCATGATATCATGGAGTCTTAAAGAGATGTTTTGCGTCAATATTATTTATGTTGGCAGGTTTCTAAGTGGAAATAGAACATCACAACTTCAAGTTTTCTGAAGATTGTTAATAAAGAGTTTACACACGATGCAATATCAAGTATTCAAAATTGAACTCATCGTCAAGTCGAATGAGAGTTTGATTGAAGATACAAGATACAAGTTTTATTGAAGGACTTGATACTGCACATGCCGAGGGGGAGTTTGTTGATACATGGTTTCTGATCGTCATGTGAAGTATCGGATACAAGACAAAGACATGCAAGTTTGTTTGTGTTCGAACCTTGGGCGAACTCCAAGTTCGGACACCGGCGAACCTGGTCCGAACCTGAGGTTCGGCTCATCGTATTTCTGCACTATAAATAGATTGTTTTGTGTTGTATCAGTAGAGTTTAATTCTTAGTCATATCTTCTATTTGTGTACTCTGTGGTGTTTCTCTGTAGTCTAATACAAATCCTTTTGTATTTACTCATTGTGTCATCCTCGTTTAACATAGATTTCATTACGACTAAGTAGACGATCTACCGCTCACGCATTTTCAGTTATTCTCTAGGGTGCAACTTTACAATTCCAAATCAATCACCTCAGACTGCGTTTTCTGGTAAATCAGTTGATGAACATGTTGCATTGATATCTGCCTTAATAACATCGTCTTATGGTTTCATAATTGGGAACATTGGTGATGTTGAGTTGTTTAAAGATGATCTGAAACAGCTAGATGAGGATCATCTAAATGAATTAGATATGGGATGGCAGATGGCTATGTTGACTGAACGAGCAAGACGATTTTTTCGCAAAACTGGTAAAAAGGAAACTAATCCAAATGGCAAGTTGGGTATGGATTAGTCAAATGCTAAGTATTTCAAGTGTTCAAAATTTGGACATTTTGCTTCGGAATGTAACAATAAAAAAAAAGCTAATACTTCTACTCCAACAGCTTTGGTTTCTCAAGCTGATAAATGATATGATTGGGGTCGAACTTCTGATTCTCCTCCAATTGCTTTAACAGCCATTACTTCTGAGCAAGGTTATGATTGGGCTGCAGATTTTCCTGATGAATCTGTAATTGTTGTCCAAATTGGTCCTAGAGATGAAGAAGTAACTGATTCTGAGTCTGACACAAGTTCCTGTGAAACAGTTGAGAGAAATATTACTGGAATAAGTACAAATGAGCAGAAGGCAAAGTGTTTTTCATGTCTAGATTGTGATGGTGCAAACAGAAAACTTGAAGCTTTATTGAGAAGTAACAGTTTAATAACTGAAGAACCTAAAGTTGAAAACTGATTTAGAGTGTTTACCAACAACGATATGCTGATTTAGAAAAGGTTAATGCTGAGTTGGTAAAGGAAAAGAATGTGTTGGCTCAAGAGTATGAAAAAGAAACGGCTGAACATCTTGATGTTGTTCAAGATTTTGAAAATTTATTTGCAAAAAGTTATCATGTTCAGGAAAAATATGAGAAAGCAATGCTATTGCGATTGAAGCAGTTGATAGAGTTCTAAATCTTCAAGAAGAACTTTCAAAGCTTCGAGATGATAATGTTCTGTTCCGAGAGAAGAACGAAATTTTAACAAAAGATGTTGAGTATTTTAAGAAGAAATCGGAGAAGATTACTACAGAATTATTGGAAATCTGTGATGTCAAAAGACAATAAAATTTTTAATACAATGATCTATCATATAAATTTATTGCTACTCAGAAAGATTTATTGGATGCAAGTGAAGATTTCTCAGTTGAAAATTGAGATTCTCGATTTGCAAAAACAGGTGAAGAACTGCAATTTGTCTCCTACATTGCTGTATTATATCTACAACAAAGAGAAGAGTGAGGATAGTGTGACAGATGGAGATTTGCATACAATTCATGCACCGATTGTGATATTAATTTCTTCATCTGTGACGGTTTGTTAGCGCTACCGTTTGAAGATCCCAAACTGAGTTCATTTATCTTGAAAAACTTTTTGAGAGACAAAAACAACAAAGCTTGTAGAGTAAACAAGTAGAGTATCAACTTTGAAGCACTAAGAGTCTTCAAAGTGGGAGCCAAAGCTCTGATACCACTTGTAGGATCGGTGTTAATTAGTATTTAACTTAACAATAAACCCTCTACTTGTAAATACAACCCTGCGGAATTAAAGTTATATTCCACTTTACTTAAGCAAGTCTTAGTTCTCTTGTGTAATGTAAGTGTTTGATTGCATAAGGATAATAACAACGAAGTAAGAAATACTCGGCACTATTTGCATTAACTCAAGTTTACACTATTACAAGTTGATCGAGAACTGTATGAAAAACTGAGAGCTAACTATGATATATATAGTGTTGATGAGATCAATGACAGCCATTGATCTCAAACGATTTAATCTAAACTGTTGAACAAAAGTCAAATATAAACTACCAAAAGAATAAACTTCGACATATGGAATATCTTGCGTGTGATCAACAATATTCTACTTTGAGAGAGCGGATTTGATAGATTTGGAAGCAACCGAGAAGCTTTTGCAGGATTGGACGACTGAAAAGACTTCTCAGGAAAAGTCCGGTTGAACTCATTATCTGGTGGATAATCGAGTTCACCCGGAATATTCGCTATAAAACAAAATTGCTTCTTCCGGTTGAACTGCCAGTTCCGCTTGAACTTGAGACTTCTGCTCGAACTTCAACTTCAGCCGAAACTGCTCAAAATTGGTTTTCAACCGGAAATCTTCAAAGCGATATTCCTTACAAAGAGCTTATCAAACATCCCCTTCGTCAAAGTCAATGACCTTTGCCCAAGTGGTTAAGGTAAGACACCCAAAGATATTAAAAATAGAAGATCTTGTGTTCAAGTTTCAAATGTTACAAAAAAATAAGGGTTTCAGATTAGGCTAGAATGTTTTTTCACCTATGATAATCTTCAGGTCCTAACTCTAGGAATGAAGATGATCAGAAAAAATATTAATAAAAATTTATAGAAAATTTCTTCTTAACATTTTATGAAAAAAATATAATGAAAAAAATAAAAACATAAAAATGAAAAACCATAATAAAATAAATACGAAATAAAAAGTAATTACGAAGATAAAATTAAATTAGAAAATAAAAAATAAAAAACAAATAAAATATAAATTAATTAAATTATTTCATTAAAATAAAATTTTAAAACGTTGAAAAATAAATGGAAAACAATATATTTATTTTAAATAAAAATATTAATAAATTATATTTGATTACTTTGTTTTTACTAACGATTAAACAATATGAAACAATGATTTATTTTATTCTCACATGATAATCAAACAAAACGATGAAATGATAATAATAAATTTCATTCCCTCGATCATTCAATTAGCTAAGGGGCTGTTTGGTTGGCACTTAACGAGGTCTTAATGGGTAAGCATCTGAATCAGTCAGATGTAAGGGTGTTTGATTGTCCATTTTTTAACCTCTTATTCGGTAAGAGGGGTCTGCACGAGGTCAAAATCATTCAGATATTAAAGTCTATCTGAATCATATAGAAAGAAAAAAGGACGGGTCTGCCCTCCCCCACATCACTGCCCTTTCACGCATCACTGCCCTAGCTGCGCTCATAGCCGCCTCCACCATTGTTCTTCGCCATCAGAAGTCGCCGGCGCCTCCACCACCGTCCTCCGCCCTGCTGATCGGCCCAGCCGTCCTCCTCCTTCGTCCTGCTGCTCGCCCCTGGTTCGATTTCAATTTTCATGCTCGATTTCAGTTCTTGGGATCTTCGATTTCAGTATGTAGAGATGTTCGATTTTAGTTTTTTTCATGCTCCGATTTCAGTTCTTGATGTTTAACATTATTTCATTATGTATTCTTCACTTTAGCAGCTACCCATCGATTAAGGGGTTGTTTATGGTTAATAATTTGGTTTGGTTCATAAACTTGAAATTTATTTTTTTGGTTGAAGCTACATGTGAATATGATATACCAACTTGAAATTTGGCATTTTGATTGATGCTCCATGTGAATGGTTGTTTTTTTTTGTTGAAGCTCAATGAATGATATTGTTTTAGGTATGATTTTATATGTTTGATTTTAAATGGTTAGATTCTACATGCTCAAGTATATATACGGATATGACATATTGTTCTGTGTGGTTTTTTATTCAGATGGTTGCGGTGTTCGTGACGATGGGTCTTTTGGGGATATAATGGAGGATGCCTTGTTTTGGTATGATGTGCTGGGTGAGAGGTGGATTTGTGGTTTTATGCTTCTGGGATGTTTATGGTTCCTGTCACCATGTAGGCTCTCTTCTTCCTATATTGGCGATGGATGCGGGGCTGGGTGGAAATACTCTGGTTTAGGTTTTTTTAGTTGACAGGGAAGGTCTAAGGTGAAACGCTGCTGAAGTTGTAGTGGTCTTTTGATTTCTGTCCATTGCTGGTTGTTGCCTGACGTGTTTGTGGGGATTCTGTACCAGTGGTTTTTCTTGTTTCTTTGTAATAGGGGAGTTGTCTTTATGTGTGTTGTTTTTTTTGTGTTGTTTTGTGTCTTTGTCCTTGATTGTGTTTAAGCTAGCTTCCTGCTAGCTGCTACTGTTTCACCTTTAATGTGAAGGTTGCTGTTTCCAAAAAAAAAAAAAAATTCTGTTTTACATGTTTAATATGGTTTTTTTATTAATAGGGGTAAAATGGTCATTCTATACAGTCATTCAGATGTCAAACCAAGCAACACTTACTGATTTAGCACTAACTGATTCAGTACCTCTTATACAATCAGACCTCTTACTGATTTAACACTTGATAATACAGATCTGCCAAACAGCCCCTAAATCATTTAATTCTCTGGCTCATTTCATTATCTCTTTCATTATCTCGTACCAAACAAACCAATCTTTTTTTTTTTCATCATAACAAAATCTACAAATTAGGGAACCGATGAGCATAAACGTTTACTCCGGTTTTCGGATAAGGAACGAAAGAAATTTCCCCTGAATATCACCATCAAATCTACGTGTACGTATTTGCGTATTCAAAGTCTCCCGATTACAAGATATTTCGCCATCTGGTTTGGTTCTTCAAGAGATTCAATAACTTATTTTTAGGGTTTTTAAGGACGAGATCTGGAGCGATTTCGTGGGGTATTTGAAAGCGATTGATGAAATTACTTGTGGTTTCTATTCATTTCAAAAGTTGATTTATCAACTATCTGCTTTGTTGGTAATTTTGTGGATATTAGGGATTGCCGACCTTCTATTGGGCTTAGTTTTATCTGTTCAAAGACACTCAGATTAGTAAATTAAACAAAGGAATCATACGGGAACAGCTATTGGCTTCGGATCCTTGATTTCTGGTGCGTTTTTATTCTTTTTATCCGTGAATTCGGTTGGTATTTATTGAAACTCCAGATGGTTGTCTCTTTTTCTGTGTTGTCTCATGCTTTATATGTATGTGTAAGTTGATTGGAAATAAGAATCTGAACTTTGCATATGAATCTTTCAATTGGATTGATTTTCTAGGGTTTTGGAAATCTAGTCTATAGCAGAATGGAATTATGGATTTCTTAAGTGGGTAGCTTCTGGGTTTTTTTAGGGTTCTTAGTTCAGTAAACACCAATTTTGTAATCTGAGAACTCCTAGATGTTTAACTGTGATGCATAAGCCCGTAAAGGCGGTTGTGTAAACGCATAGCACTATGTGTAAATGCTTTTGGTTTAAATCAAGGGGTTGTTTTCCAAAACTGCTCATATTGCCTTCTGAAATAAGTAGATTGGAATAAGGAACTTCAAGCTGCTTATTGCACTCACTCATATTTAGATAAGCAGTCTCAAATACCAAAACTCCTTATCTGAAGTATTGAAACTTAATAAGCACATTAGTAGTTCTGGTGACCAGTTCCTTATCTTCCGAAAGTGATTATCGAGATGAATGTAAATTTGCCCAGGGGTGCTAGGTTGATGGGTTGTTTGTTGGCGGTTGAATTGTTCAACCCCAACACGACCTGTATTTTTATTTGTGTCAAGAGCATCAACCATACTTGCACACACTTAAACTTGTGTAACACAAACAGGACCTGTTTATCTAAACGTGTCAAACGGGTTTGCAGGTATTAATAAAGTTGGAAGCGTGTTAATCAGGTTGGTAGAGTGTAAAAAGAATGGGTTAAACATGTTAGTTGGTCGACTTGATTCATTAAACAGGTTGGGGGCCGACCCGTTTAACTAAACGGATTAAACGAATCAACTTTATGGTTAATTATGCCAACCCAAGACCTACCATTTTTCATGTTTCTGTCATGTTGTGTTTTGGGTTATGTTGGAAATTGCCGCCTCTATTCCATAGGCCATGTATTTAATCAATTGATTATCTGATTTTGTTTATTCATGTTGCAATAATCATATGGGAATTCTATCATTTCAGTTAAAATGTTTTCTTTTCAAAACAATGCTTACCTTTTCAGCTCTTTTTCCATGAGAATTGAGCTCACGGAAAGATGGAGAATTCAAATGGAACAACGAAGAACAACCTACAAATCATAAAATATTCTACTTACCAACCGTACACAAAGCCACTATTAGATTGGTTCGACATACGTGTCTTCTATGTTCGAATCAGCAACTTTATGGTGGGCAGCTACACACCTGAATATCTCACTCTCAGCCATGTTCCATTAGACCCTGACACCATTCTTGAAGTCAACAATAAAAGATGCACCCTTGACTCACCAGGAAGTTCATGCCGGTTAAAGAGAAACCGAGTAGACAAAAAGTTTGAAGAAGCCACATTCGTGAGCACAGACAGTATAAGGTTATCAGGAAATGTCAAATTTGAGGTTCTTGATGGTGAAGATCTAATTCTTTCCGGGGTATTGGAGATGTCTAAGAAGAATAATGGTTTTGTCGGTAAATCAAAGACCAGTGATGCCGAGAGATGGAGTATGACATGTGAATCAATGATTGGGGCTAGCACTCGGATTTTGAAGGGAAAGCAAATCATGGGTTGTGACTCAATGCCACCAATGATTGAAATTTATGTTGCGGGTTCGTTTTTGGGTGCACCTATTATTTTGACCAAGGCTTTGCAGATTAATCTCAGAAAGAAGCAAACTCGAAAAGGGGCATTAGATCCGATTCCAGAGGGTGATATGACCGAATCTCGGAAAGATGTTGTATCTGGACTTGATCTTCAGGTATTCTTTAAAATTGAAGATTTAGCTGGACTTATCTTGGTATCATGTTATTAGAGATGGCAAAATCTTGATCTATAAGTAAACAGGTCGATTTAGGTATGTTTTATCTCCAATGGGTAACATGAAAACATGGCTAAAAAGAAGTCGGGTCAAATTGGTTGAAACTTGAAAGTCGCTCAGAGTGTAATTTCAATGAAATATACCTCAAGAATTGTTTTTTGTGAGAAAAATAAATTGTTATTGAGATCTGTAATCATAATCAGCACACTAATTTTTTATAAAAAGGTTAAAAATTTAGGACAAAACTGTTTTTGATGGATAGAATTTTTGACCCACACATGAACTACCTGTTACTGAAGTTGCGCATTTTGCCACCTCTAATCTTTCCTTGTTCAGTTGGAGTTTGGACCGTTGATTTTACCACCTGCCAGTACGAGCTATTACCTGATCCCGATGGTTATCTGGGTATTGGTGGGACCCTGTGAGCATTGCAGAAACAGTTTACCAAAAAAACAAATTTCTATAACTTATAAGTTTGTTAATGGGACATGCAGGAAGCAGAATATGGACCTTACAGGCCTGAAAATGAGTATGACCACAACAATAGCCTGCAATGGAGCCAAAATGAGTACATGGAAGGTGAAGATGGAGAACTCACATGGTTTAATGCTGGTGTGAGGGTTGGTGTTGGTTTAGGTCTCGGAATTTGCCTTGGGGTCGGAATTGGAGTTGGTCTTCTGGTTCGTACTTATCAATCTACCAGTCGGAATTTCCGTAGGCGACTCTAGTTCGTAGTTCGTACTTATGAATCTACCACTTGGAATTTCCGTAAGCGGCTTTTGTAGACTTCCCATCGAGTTATTTCTTTTACACTTTTTACGGTTTGATATGTTAGTGTGTGGATACCCGAGTAAAAGTAAACATCATGGACTTGAAGACATTTAGTGTTTTTTTTTTGTATTGAACTTGTAATTGTTTTGTGTAAATAGGTTTTGTTGATCCTTATAACTTTATAAAGAGTAAACAAATTTTGTGTACATGGTGCATGATATTTACAGCTCAAATCTCATTGTGTTCGTGGGCACAATCTAAAATTTATCGTTTTAGATCAGATCGGTACGTAAAAAGTAAAAAGCTTCACACGATCATATACTCGATCCATGATATCTAGAGCTCAAATCTTGTGTAGCTCATTGTGTTTACAACCATCGACCCGAATTTGTTTAGACTAAACTTTAAACCCGCAAATTTCATTTTAGATCTGTGTTCCTTAAAGAAAACAATAATAATAATAAACCCCTGATATAAATTGAAAAAAAAACATAGATGAATATCAAAATGCATTGAATTCATAGATCATAATCAGAATTAGCAGACCAAAAGAGTTCAAGCTGTCATTGACCAAACAATCATCTCCCTTAACCATATGGCTTGTCATATCACTTTAGTTTGCTACAACACTTGTAGGCTTAACGGGCTCGGGGTACACAGCTGCACCAGCAGCGTAACCAGCGGTTGCAGAACCGATCTTTTGGTCAAAACCCCAGAATTTAGCAGCTTTCACATCATCCTGAGCCATTAATCTTGAGAAATCTTCATGATCATACTTCATGGTTGCTTTCCCACCAAACTCGATTGGTAGGTTATCGACATCAAAATATGATCTCATCAGCTCTAGACTCTCTTTGTTCTTTGGGTACACAAATTTCACCTTCTGGAATGTCTTGGGATCCATGAAAATTTTTACAATCTGCTAAGTAGATTCAGTCAAGATGTACAGAAATGTAGATTATATGCAATCTAAAATATAAAAGAGTGAAATTACTATATTCACCTTCCAAAATGCTTGGAAAATCCTTGGAGGAGTGTACAAAAAGGCCACTGCTAGTCTCTGAGGATAATGGTCTTGCAGTATGTTGATGGTGTCTTTAGCAGTTCTAACTGGTACGTTAGTCGTAAATGACCACCCGGTAAAGTCAATCAACCATGCCATTTCTTCCTGGCCCTCTGGGAGATTAAGCATCGCGTTTTCCATCAGGTACACAAGGTGTCTGATCTGGTTGTCCATTGATGTGGTATTCTGCACAAAGTGTATACCTACATAAGTTCTGCATAAAACCCTGTGAATCGTTTTATTATTACAACTACTATTACTATTAAGTATTAACATAAAACAATATCATTTTGTAATCATATCCGACCCGCTTTTATTTTATATAAAAAAGTTTAAATCTTTGAAGACAAAGACTTTTGGAAAACCCGACCCGACCCATACAAAGGTATCTGTTTGAACATGACTCGACACGCCCAACAAGAGTGTTTTGCCAGATATAGAAACGGAGAATGTTCAATCACCTGCAATCCTGGTTTCATTATCAGAACAGTTCTTCCAACTCGGTCATGAAAGTTTGCTCTGAATAGTTTCCCTGTTTCACCTTCAGCTGCAACTTCATGCTACAAAGTAGTGATAAACTTGAGTAATTATGTATTAACAACTGATAACAAAAACAACACAGTTGATATATTTTTTGAATAAAGAGATTTTTAGAGGTTGTATGGAGTGTTTTCGAAACCGATACGGTAAGTATTTGAACAAAAATATCGATCACTAACCCAACGGATTTCTTCAGGCTTATAGGTTGATCTCCAGGCAAGTGTTTCTTCCAACATCTTTCTTGCTTTCTCTACATTCCAATTCCGGGCTTCCAAATATCTTTTCAAACATGCATCAGTGCAGTACAGTAAGCTACGACCAAAAAGTGGTCCGAGAGCAGCTTTGAGCTCATTGACCTGCATTGACCACAAAACACATCAGCCATCAGGAGATGGTAATCACTCAGGAAACCAATTTGAAGAAAATTTAAATACCAAGTCTTTTGATGTAATTAACAACAACTTATCGTTAAAAAACCTGTGACCTTGCTGTTACCTTGGATTCTGATTGCAGCTCGGGCTGCTCCTTCTCTTGCTGTTGCAGAGAATACCCACGACGCCAGAAGATGGACATGCTGACAAACAATGCAACTACATATAAACAACTGCATTATGTAGGATAAGTATGATATATGGAAGTTCTATCAAATCAACATTTTGTGTTGAAACAAAAAGCCATCCATAAAGACTAGGTTTTAAAAAGCGGAGCCCTTCATCTGCATTTGGGTCAAAACTGGCCAACACTATGGTTTAGTTAATAGTAAGACTAATAATGACAGAGATGAGAGAGATGTATGTAGACATAGTAGTCAAAGGCACTAGGTGCAAAGGGCGAGCCTTTAGCCTAGGTGCAGGGCTTTCTTTCATGCAAGATGCACAGTATAATAATGCTATTTTTAGACATGGTCCAGGTCTTTTATAGATGTTTCAGACCAGTTTTAGCCGGAAAGTGTCCATGTGGGCCTTGAAGGATGAAAGACACTTTTGATGTGCTTGGTTGCGCTTGGCTCACCTTTGACTACTAAGGTTGTAGATAAAATTTATTTAGTTGTACATAGATCAACGCCTCAAATACGTAAAAATCTGGCCTCTCTCCTTGCCTTGGTTTTAAAAAGCATGAGGTGCTCCAAGGCATTTAGGTCTAAAAAGCCGAGGCGCAAGGCCTCAAAGCCCTGAGGCATTATCCTGATCGCCTTGAGAGCCTCAAGTGCTATTATTAAAACCGAGCTCCTTGCGCCTCGCACCTTAGGCTTTCGAGACCAAAATGCATTGGAGCGCCTCACACTTTTTAAAACGAAGCATAGGGATAATTTCTATTGTTGCATAAGTTTTTCAATAAATTAGTAGAAAAACCAAGAATAAATCCTTACAAATAACAAATTAAAAGTTGTTCACAAGAAAGAATTCAGTAAGTAGCCACCAGATCTAACTTAACCCAAACCAATTTCAGAAACATGCATTACTAATTAAAAGTAACACCAGATATTAACGAGATCAAATCAATCCGAATACATAATGCAGACATTGAACAGCTGAATATCTTATGAAAAATGAAAATAAAAGCAACAACAGCCACATGAATCTTAATCTTAACTCACTAATCAACTAGATGTTAACCTACCAAACCCCAAATTCAAACGGGATCAATTACACAGCCCACAGAATAACGTCGTTTCTCGAAACCCCTATAAATTAAATCAACAGATCTTAAGTATCGAACATAATAATAAACACAAGATAACATCTCAATTTCCAGAAAGTAATTAACACAAAATTAAGATCAAAATGTAGGAAAGACGCTGATCAATATTTACGTCAAAATAAGTGGCGAGAGATTGAATTCTTGTTTAATTTGCACGCACGCACCTTTGATTGAAAAACAATCTGCAAATAGGGGTGATGAAAACCGATTGATGGAGCTTAAGATGTGAGCAAATGAAGAGATTTTTGAGTTAATTGGGTTGTGTGGGAGAGGCCAGTACTGTGTGAATTTGTACAAGTTGACGCGTGGGATTTTTTCTATTTTTATTTTTATTTTTCTTTCTGAAACTACAAAATCATTAATATTTATTATTAATCGCTTGGATTATTCTTTTATTTTTAGTGTTTATCACATATTCCGTTGGTACTGGAGATTTCAAAAGTTCATCGGTGACATAATCTTTGTATCAAACTTTTAAAAACACTCACTTTATCTGTGTGATCTAATAATCTTTTTAAAAAGACACTCTTTCATTTCAATATAATCATCTCCTTTTCACCTGTAATCAACCTATTTTAAACGTTCATTAAATATATAATTTATCTCGACACATACATACATTTATAGGTGAATATCAAATGAGGACGTAAAATATAATTTACTCTTATTTTACTAAAATTATATTTTTTGTTATTTCATCGTATAACAAGTTTTCGGTTTTATCCCTAATAAGGTCAAGGGCCATATCCCTAATAAGGATAGTAAATTTAGTAGGTGTGTGCATTCGCCATAAAAAATGTTTGTTCACAACTTTCAAACAAGAATGTCAAAACAAAACTCTTAGGCTTGGGAAAATCGCATTTTGTTTCAACCCATTTCCTGTAACATATGCCCATTAAAAAACATGTGTTAATCACTCTTTTAACCGCTCAATAAACATTTGAATTGCATATTTGAAGCACTTAATGCAAATTTAACATAATGAGCGCAACTTAATGATTCTTCAGGCTCTAAATTGACTTCAGTTTCTACACCATAAAAATCTACATCAACATTGTAAATCCACTTGTTGCTTCTTGCTAAGTCCACAAATCCAACCTAATAACAAAACAAAAACAAAAATCAAATTTTAAATAAAAATCTAAAACTACAAAAATCTGAACAAAATTACACAGCCAACAGTTAATTTACCAGGAACATTTGATAAAACTATTGATATGAACAAAACCCCGAAAAACAAAAACCCAAACATGAAAAAAAAATGGTGATATCAACTCAATACAATCCTTCAAAACTCCTTGTAATTTTTAATCATATCTGTGTTTTAAATAAAAAAACGTACATGAGGTACAACTGGCGTGACACCCCCGGACCCATGCATGTGGGGAGCCTCAGGCTGAGGCACCGGGTTTGCACTATTTATCCATGTTTTAAATATAACTCCAGTGAAAGATATTAAAATTTTATACAGGATGATATCCTATATTCTTATTTTATATTTCAAGCAATTACTAGAGACGGTTAATCTAGATATGAATCTTTAGAGTACCAAAAAAAAAGGAAAGAAAAAAAAAGATTAAGAACGAACCATTAATCTAGAGACGGTTCTTGTTCGGATGGTTCTTGTTCAATCTGATAAACTTTGATGTCACAAAGTGTTCCTCCAGCTTCGTCAGCAAAACTGATTCTTTTCTTTTCTCTTTCAATAGGCTTCTCCTGATTTGTACTCCCCTGTGCAGCATCACCAGAAGCAGAAGTGGTATGATCCTCATTCAGTTTCTGCATATTAAGATAGGATAACTGGAGTTATATAATTGCATTATTGCATATAGGATAACAGGTCTTGACGGGTTGGCTGACCCATTAACATGTTTTTGCGTTCTGTGAATAAGTAATCTAGTAACTTTGGTTACAAAAGCTTTATTATGTGGATAGTAAGATAATTATTTTCAATAAACCAATTAGGCATTTTAATCATTTGAGTACATATTATAGTTTACCATGCTTAACCAGTTCAACACGCGTTCAGCCGTTGACCCATTACATTTCCAGACAAGAATAAATTTAACACTTCTCTTTTAAACAAACTGGGAAGTGGTTTCTAAAATTGGACATAGCAAGTTGCATATCTCTTGAAATTTCAAATGTAACTTTTTCAGAGTAGAGCGCTATATTTTGAACTAAATATTTATAATAAAAGAAACACAAACCATAATTTTACAGAAACGGTTGCAGTCCCTCGCCATCATAGATAACCATCTCTTTGCTGTTTCTTCAGTTTTTGTTGCACTCTTGATGGCTGATTTCACCTGTCAAAAGTGTAATATCAGTAATTAGGTGCATATGTATGGGAACAATGTAAGCGGCTAAGTTGACATGTTAACCTATGATGGGTTGATTCGGATGTTGTACACCAACAAATCAAATGGGTCGGATCAGATAAAAGATGAAAAATCAAACAGTTTAAAAGTGGCAGGGCTCCTAAATCATTTATTTAACCAGTTTGATTCCTGTGGACCTTCTGTTAATATGATTCTTCTTGTAATCATACTAAAGCATTAACTGTTGTTATACAGAAATTTAAAGATGAAAAAAAGAAAAAGTTGACAGGTATCAGACAGTTTTGATCCATTGCCTAACCACCCAAAGCAGCTCAGCTTTGATATTGACTGAACAAGGTACCCCAATTGATCCAGCATGCTAATGTGTGTGCTTGATCCAGACATCAATGAAAGAACTAGACCCGTTACATGCATAACACTAATACATATACATGTGTGTGTATGTGTGAATGAGTCATGAACATTAACAAAGAAAATCTGCCTCGTTTCTTAAGTACCTCATCTGCCTCATTTTTCAAGGAAGTGGAACGATATGCTTCGTAGAGCATTTTTTCTTCTACAATAACCTTCATGGAATTCAATTCACTCATTAGCTTTGATGCAAGAGACTCAATGTCATGCATCTGTCTCTGTGAAAATGCAATAGCATTTTCTGAACACCCTTCAATGGAGGTGCAACCTGTGCTAATACGAGGAAGTGAACGGCACAAACGAGGACCATCAAGACAACCTTTAGGTGCAATGCCTTTTTTGGTAGGAGAGACTTTTTTGTAACTCCTTGGTCTCTTAAGCGCGTGTTTGGAGCTAATAGCAGCTTTGTTCTGAGTGATTGGTGTAGCCTGTTGAGGATGTACATTTAATTCGTTATCCTCATCATCTGGTTTGGTTGATGAAAACTTGTCCTCAGATTGTTCTTCAAAGTACAGCTTCTCCTTGCATTCTGGAAGATAAACATTAAATATCAAATAACTCAAATTTGCTAATTCGTGACAACTAACAAACAAATAACTGAGGTAAAAGAACATGAGAAGGTATTGTGTTATAGTCTTACTGAAATGATCCATGTCATCTAGTGAATCAGGAGATTTCATTGCCTGACATAGCTTTTCCTGAGAATTGGGAGAAATGCACTGTAGTAATACACACATGGTGAGCATATTTCATAATAGAAATAAAGCATTTCTTAAGGAACTTATTGTTATGATGTACCTTTCTTGTCAAAGGAAGCCTCTCAGGTTGTCGAGTCTCTGACGCCTCACTCATGACACCAGTTTGATCATTGTTATCCAACTTCACTTCTGAACCAATATTTTCAGGATCCGGTAACAGCTCCTGACGCACATAAATATCCTTGGAAACTAAAGAAATGTCATCAGAAATTAAAGAGTTTGAATCTGCAATGACGTTCATTGATGTTGAATTTTGGTTCTCCTCAGAAATTGATGATTTGACCTCCGAGGCCTCACTCATGACACCGTTTTGATCATCTTTATCCAACTTCACTTCTGAACCAATATTTTTAGGATCCGATAACAGCTCCTGACACACACAAATATCCTTGGAAACTAAAGAAATGTCATCAGAAATTAAAGAGTTTGAATCTGCATTGACGTTCATTGATGTTGAATTTTGGTTCTCCTGAGAAATTGATGATTTGACCTCCGTGGAGACCATATCTTCATCATGCTCGTCTTCAGTTGGATCTGAATCTTGGACAACAGAGATGTTATTGACTTGCCCTGGTGTCTGTTGGAGGTAGAGTTGACTTTGAGAGCTATCAAATGAGCTGGTAGTTGGATCTTCAAGAAAAGAATCATTTGCCAAGGAGCTTAAAATTGATGGTGGCTGGTTGACATTCGTTGTAGTTTCTTCACTATCAATCTCCATCTTCTTGATGCCACCCACACTATCAATTGAAACTTCATTATTTTCACATTTTTTCCCTTCAATTGTAGATGATTCTAATTCTCCTCTCTTTGGATCATGATTGCCTTCAAAAAACTCCCCTTCAGGACTTTGATTAAATTCACATTTCCCCCCTTCATTTGTAAATGATTCTAATTCCCCTCTCTTCAGATCATGATTGATTTCACAATACTCAACTTCAGAAACTTCATCATTTTCACATTTCTGCCCTTCATTTGTAAATGGTTCTGATTCCCCTCTTTTCAGATCATGATTGCTTTCGAAATACTCCAATTCAGAAGGTTCAACTTTAATATTAACAAATGCAAGATCTTTACTTATTTCAGATGTAACTAACTGAGTTCCTGTAGAAGATGTTGGAGAAATCCCCTTAGCAGACACCCTTTTGGATTGTGAACTCTTTGAAGACTTAACTTTAAATTTACACAGTGGTTCACTGAGATCAGAATCATCCTCCTCTTCTTTTATTTTCAGAAGAACAGATTCTAAATCCCTGCTTCTCTTTCTTTTGAGTGTTTTCTTGAATTGCGATAATGTCAGCTCCTCAAGACTGTGTTCTTTCAAGGGAATATCAGATGCATTCTCCTCAACATCATAAACGTTTCTTTCATTTGTTTCTCTATTTGCCAAAGGCAGGGGTAGGGGTGTACATTCAGCATTTGCATGTTGATATACTTCTTCTAGCTTTTTGAACTTGGGACTTGATCTTTTACTTGTATCCATGTTGTGAACTTTTTCCACCACACCGTCTCTTATACTCCAGATAAAATGAGAAGAACTGCAGCCTCTTAATAGCATTATTGGCAACCAAGCCAGCACACTCTTTATAGTATTACTTCAACACTCTGTTGTGGTGTAACTGTTTCCTACACGAAAACACCTGATAGGATTAAACAATGATTTCACAAGTAAATAGAAGTACTGAAATTTAAACCTGTGAAGCAACTGACAATCAAAGTTATGTAAAAAAAACTGAAACTCAACAATGCTGGTTAAACTTCATACGATAAATTATAAATCAAGTCACTGGCATTGTGTTTTGTGTTAAAATAACATGTGATAAAGCAAACAGTAGACAAGTTTAAGATCAAGAACCTGAGGTCAATACTCAAAATCAAAATATTGGAAATGTAACAGTATCTGAATGAAGAAATAAATACAATTTAGCCTGTGATTATATTATGAACTCAATATGTCACTTGGCACGCTATCTACTCATCTAGGATGATGGACCCAAAACAAACCATGGACCAGAAAAACAATAGAATTACATTCATCAACATATCCTGAAAATGACACACATTAAGCATAAAAATCCTGATGATAACCAAATAATGCCCAAATCAGTACCAATTTGTAGAGTAGTAGATGTGCTGGGAGGCTCTACCTAACTAGAACATGAGCAAAAACAGGTAACTATCTAATGAACTTGGATGCGTTACAGTAACACGAAATCCTGACGAATCTAAAAGGAAACCTAAAATAATGACGGAAGCGTGTTCCGACGGGAGATCTAAGATCTTCTGAATCGATTTCAGGTGATAACTAATCGGACGCCGATAAGCTCTTTTCACATTTTCTTCTAAATCGATCAGAGCCTCCTTCGATTATACAACAAATTCCTAAACTACATTCGCAAAAACTCTAATTACAAAACAAATCAAAGCAGGTATATCAAACACGAATAGATAGTCGATTGAGTTTATGAAATTATCACCGGATTGAAATTTCTGAAGAGGAATTTGCAAATTCTTACCTGATTTCCGGGTCGTCGTTTCTATCGAGAAGTGAGATGCGGATGAAGGAAGATGTAGATTGGATTAGAGGTTTGGCGATGGATACGAGTGAGGTGATATAATTGGTTTAGATCTGGCGCCAACACGCTTGGCGGCAACTAGGGTTTTGAATTGGCAGTCCCAAAGGGGCCTTTTGTCTACGGTGGTAGCACGGTAATTTGGTATAAGATCGAGGTTCCTTTTAAAGGCTGTATAGTTACATAAAATAATAAATTAATGGTATAACCATTCGGGCCGAAAATAAATTTTTTTTGGGTCCTTATAAAGAAACATAGAAGGTTGTTAAAAATATACATTTCATACGATCGTTTATCACCAAATTGTTATTTGGAATGTTACGTCGACATCAAAAGCTACAAAACAATCAAATCAGTGTTTTTTTGTCACACCCTCAATTTTCACTAACGGAGTTTTACCGTGTGGGGTGTGAACCAGACCAGGACCCGAGTCATTAGTTACATTAAATATAAGTTAAGGGTTCAAAATGTAAGTATATTTTCAAACGGGAAATATCAAACAGAGTTAATGTTTAGCGGAAGCTCATAAAAGTCGAGTTTGCGCAAGCAAAAGCCCGATAAGTAAATACCGGTTCAAGTTAAAAAGATTTAAAAAACAAATTCCCAAAATAAAAGGTTTTAGCCAACGTACGTGCCCAAAAATCAGATTCTCCTAGCGTCCTGCAAAGCATGCATAAGAGCAAGTGTCAACTAATGTTGGTGAGTTCACATAAGCACATAAGTATATCTAGTATAAGTATGCGGTACGAATACAACAGTCTTTATTCGTATGTAAGCATGTATATTACAAGTACAATCCATATCGTAGGTAGCGAGCCTAAGTTCATGTCACTAAAACGTTCGCAACCGAAGCTGACCAATTAGTTGTAGGAATAATTCCTTACGTGGTTTGCCTTCCCCGTGTCTACTCGATCACGGTAAGTTTAGGCTGACATTGTCCTCAGTCCGACCGCCAGTTGGGTGGTGCATCTCGTGCCCGCTGAGTGGGGTTTGTCAGACCCCAGTAGTACTACCCAATATCCCCTCGCTATTTGCTATTAACGGTTCGATAAGTAAGGACTTTCAAAGATAAAGCATTTTACGTGAACATGTGATATATACCGGATTTCTACTTTAATCATACATGGTAGTTGTTGTGTTATCACCCTAACCCGGGTGTAACGTGTTTGCGTGTATTATCGTCCAAAACCGGACGTAACGTAATGGTTGTGAAACTCACCTTAGGGTGCGCTGCTACAAATTTAGTAAAACTCTGAGTCTTGCGTAACTACCAAGCACCTATTGAATTTACATACGTAAGTGTGTGTCCGCACATGAGTCACATAACCTAGACGACGGTATTAAATCAAGTAATTCCAAATATGACGTACGTGACAATTTCGATTCGTGACGAAAATCGTTTGTTCGAAAGAAGTCAAGATGACACTTAAATCAAAGACGTAAGGATTTACAAAAATTAATGTGCGTGAGTTATCCCAAATATTAAATATAGGGATCGTCGGCATATATATATTCGTAAATATAAATATCGAGGTGTAGTGAAATAAAATGTCCAATATATATATATATTTATATGTCGTGTTAAATTTCAAGAGTTTAAAGAAATCATTAAAACGTTCGTTTTATATTTCCAAATACGCCCATTTATATATTTTCTCAAATATGTATTCGTAAAAATCTTATTATCAAGTAATCTAACATGTTTATATATAAATAATAACCAAATTATGTAATATGTCGAGAGAAAACAAAGGTAATTATGTTTACGAGGATTTGTTCGGGTCCAAGATGACAAGGGAAACGATTTGTGATAAGTTTTGAGTCAAACAATCCATGGAGCAGGAAAATAGAGCAATTAAAAAAAAACTACTGATTAACCGGAGGTCACCAGGTTCGAACCTGGGACCTCTGGGTTGCAAGTGAATGACTCTACCACTGGGCTGGACTCGCAACTGTTAACAGAACCGGTTGGTGTTGATTTTGCGTGCATGGTGATCTGTGAGCTGGACAACAGAACAAATCGGAAAAAGAAATGAGAGTTGGAGGGTTCGAACCGGAGACCTCCCGGTTCCCACATGACGCGCAAACCAATTGCGCTACCGACCGTTTGTGATTTAATCCAGAACAGTTAATATATAACCAAGTCCGACCAGTCATCACTTTCTTCCCCAAACTTCCGGTGGCCGGAGTTTTATTCCGGTCACCGGAAAATCGCAAAACTAGAACCAAACTGAAGAAAAACCTGCGATTAACATAAAGGTGTTCTTACCTTGAATCGGAGACGAGTTTTGATGCGTTTGTGATGCCGAAACGAAATCGAAGATCTCGACCCGTACCACCCGCTAGTGCTCCATTCCTAAAATTGTTGCTGTGGGATTGCTTGGCAGAGGAAGGCGACCACAGTGGTGCGAGAATGGTGGTGAAACAGTGTTCGGTTGGCCGGAATTTCTGAGTTCACCGGAAAACTTTAAAAAAAAAACGAAAGAACGAGAGAGAGGTTGATAGCGACTGAAAGTGATCAAGTGCAATTCAATTGATCCCTAATGCTTGTAAGGTGCAACCGATCGATTTGAAACCCACAGAAGTCTTGAATTCGGGTATGAAGGGGAAACTGTTACATGGAATCGAACGATCGATCGTGTGTGCGTAATAACTCAGAATCTTCAATTTCAAGTTTGCCCTTATGGCAAGAATGGTCCCTCCGAATTTACATCATAGGGAAACAAGTTTGAATAATTACATATTAGGTCCTTGCAGGTTTGATAAATTAAAATAAGTTTAGAAAATGGCAAGATAAGCCCCTTGTGTTTAACGGAGGGTTAACTAACTCTAACGGAGTTAACGAAAAACACATTAAATCGAATGTATACGTGTGTTTGTCACATATATAATTGACGTGTAACGTTTACAGGTTGTAAACCTGAATTGATGCACATAAAATCATAAATATCAATTTACAATTATATAAATGATTCACATAAAATCATAGTTATAATCCATAACTATACGTCTTTAAATTTCTATAAAATCATAGAAACGTCTCGTACGATCATGCGACACACCGTCACATAAAATCATAAAACGACGTGCGTATATATACACATATATACCACGTGAAAATAATAAATATAATTGCCACAAAAAATGACAAAACGTTTTCGTGTAATCGTGAAATATAATTTATATAAAATTATAAATTATATACATTCATGTAAGTTAACCGACGTCTAGACTCATGTGCAATGCTCGTGTAACTATTCTAGTTAACTGAGGTAACGGACGTTATTGAAATATAACACAAGTTATTAACGGGGTTAACCTGGGAAATAGCCGGTTGTCACATCATCCCCTTGTTAAGGAATTTTCGTCCCGAAAATTGCCTTAAGTTGCTACAGTTTCTGAGGAAGGACAAGAAAGTTTTTAGGGTTGTTACATCATCCCCTTGTTAAGGAAATTTTGTCCCAAAATTTAACTCATACCTTAATTAGATGTTTACGCTTGATAAAATAGGTGAGATTATTTCTTCTCATCTGATCTTCTCGTTCCCACGTGAACTCCGGTCCACGCTTAGATTGCCATCTCACTTTGATGATATGAATTTTACTTCGTTTCAATGTTTTCTCCTCACGTCCCATGATTTCCACGGGTTGTTCGATAAATTGCAGTTGTTCATCGATTTGCAATTCTTCTAATGGAACTATAAGAGTGTCATCAGCTAAACACTTTCTCAGGTTCGAAACGTGAAACACGTTGTGTACTCCATCCAATTCAGGAGGTAGATTTAAATGGTAAGCCATCGGACCGATGCTCTCGGTGATCTCGAATGGCTCTACATAACGGGGATTCAACTTCCCGCGCTTTCCAAAGCGCACGACGCCTTTCCAAGGCGAGACTTTCAGTAGTACTTTGTCACCGACTTCAAATTCCAAAGGCCTTCGGCGCTTATCTGCGTAACTCTTTTGTCTGTCTCTTGCCGCTTTCGTGCGGTTTCTGATCTGCACAATTCTCTCAGTGGTCTCGTGTACTAGTTCAGGTCCAGTGAGTTGGCTCTCACCGACCTCGGCCCAACAGACCGGCGATCTGCATTTTTGTCCGTAAAGAGTCTCGAATGGAGCGGCTCCAATACTGGTATGGTAGCTGTTGTTATAAGAGAATTCTACCAGTGGTAAATGAGTCTCCCAATTTTTCCCGAAGTCGAGCACACATGCTCTAAGCATATCCTCGAGAGTTTGGATGGTACGTTCGGTCTGTCCATCTATTTGAGGATGATACGCGGTAGTCATATCTAAGCGAGTGCCCATCGCCGCTTGTAAGGTTCTCCAAAAATTTGAAGCAAACCTAAGGTCTCGGTTAGAGATAATAGATAAAGGCACTCCGTGAAGCTTGACAATCTCCTTGAGATATAACTTTGCAAGCTTGTCTGTTTTGTCACTTTCCTTGATAGCTGGGAAATGGGCGGACTTTGTTAACCGATCAACGATAACCCAAATCATATCGTTGCCGCCAGAAGAACGGGGCAATCCCGTGATGAAATCCATCGAGATTTCTTCCTATTTCCATTCAGGAATTTTAGGTTGTTGCAGTAATCCTGCTGGCTTTTGATGTTCCGTTTTGACCATTGCGCACGTCAAGCACTTGCTAACATATCTAGCGATGTCAGCTTTCATATTGGGCCACCAATATAACCCTTTTAAGTCCTGATACATATTGTCTGAACCTGGATGGATCGAATAACGGGACTTGTGGGCCTCGTCCATCACTAGTTCTCTAAGGTTTCCATGCAAAGGTACCCATATACGGTCATTGTAATAACGAAGTCCATCAAACTTAACTTCAGAAGTTCTATATATGTCACGTAATGATTCAGACCCGAAATTTTCCTCCTTTAGGGCCTCTTTCTGAGCATCCCGGAGTCTATCCGGTAGCCCCGTATGGATCGTTAATTAGAGAGCTCGAACTCTTCTAGGTTTGACATGTTCCTTTCTACTCAAGGCATCGGCCACCATGTTGGCCTTTCCTGGATGATACTTTATCGCAAGGTCATAGTCGTTCAGCAATTCGACCCACCTACGTTGCCTCAAGTTGAGTTCCTTCTGTTCAAATATGTGTTGGAGGCTCTTGTGATCAGTGAATATCGTACACTTGGTACCGTATAAGTAGTGTCTCCAAAATTTCAAGGCAAATACAACAGCGCCCAACTCTAAGTCATGAGTTGTGTAATTCTTCTCATTAGACTTTAGTTTCCTTGACCCGTATGCGATAACTTTACCTCTTTGCATCAAAACACATCCGAGTCCCTGGATTGACGCGTCACAATAGACCTCGAAGTCGTCAATCCCATCAGGTAAAGATAATATAGGTGTAGTACAAAGTTTCTCTTTCAAAGCTTGGAAGGCTGCCTCTTCCTTGTCACCCCATCTGTATTGAACCCCTTCGTGCGTAAGAGCAGTCAATGGGTGAGCTAACTGAGAAAATCCCTTTATAAAACGACGGTAGTAACCCGCTAAACCTAGGAATTGGCGAATTTCCGTCAGAGCTCTAGCTCGGTAGGCCAGCTTTTAATTGCCTCGACCTTGGCTGGGTCAACGTGGATACCTTGCTCGTTGACGATGTGACCCAAAAATTGAACCTCTCGGATCCAGAAATCGCACTTAGAGAATTTTGCATAGAGTTGTTCTTTCTTTAACAATTCTAAGATTAACCGCAGGTGTTCCTCGTGTTCTTCTTTTGTCTTGGAGTAGATGAGGATGTCGTCGATAAACACTATAAAGAATTTATCCAGATAGGGCTTGCACACACGGTTCATGAGATCCATGAACACAGCTGGTGCATTTGTCAGCCCGAAAGGCATGACTAAGAATTCATAATGGCCATAGCGTGTTCTGAAGGCTGTCTTTTCTACGTCCTCCTCACGGACTCGAAGCTGATGGTAACCAGACCTTAAATCAATCTTGGAATAGTAACTAGATCCTTGAAGCTGGTCAAAGATATCGTCTATTTGTGGAAGAGGGTATCGATTCTTGATAGTGACTTTGTTGAGTTCGCGGTAATCAATGCACATCCTAAATGTGCCATCCTTCTTCTTGACGAATAATACTGGTGCTCCCCATCGAGACGAACTAGGTCTAATGAAATCCTTATCTAAAAATTCATGCAGTTGTGCGGATAGTTCATTCAATTAGTTCACTGCTAGACGATATGGTGCACGCGCGATCGGGGCTGCTTCTGTAGCAAGGTCAATTCCAAATTCTACTTGTCGAAGCGGAAGGAGACCAGGTAGTTCCTCAGGAAATACCTCTGGGTAATCACGTATAATCGGGAAGTCTTCAATTTTTCTCTCTACCCTGGTTTGGTTCGTAACTGTGGCCAGGATTGCCACGTGTCCTTTCCGAAGACACTCCTGCGCTTTAAGGTATGATATGATTCCGGAGACAGCACCTCCATTTCCCCCCTGAATCGAGAGTACTTCTCCACCTGCTACGGGTATTCGTATGACTTTTTCCTGACATACAATTTCCGCCTGATGTTTGGATAGACAGTCCATTCCTACTATCACGTCGAAGCTACCGATGGTAAATGGCATAACGTCTATACTTAGTTTATGACCAGACAGTTCTAGTGTGCAGTCTTCAACAAAGTGAGTGGTGTCAAGAAGCTTACCATTTGCTAATTCAACCGTATACCTAGCTTTTAGTGGAGTTTGGGTAGCCTTAATCAACTTACAGAACTTAGTCGAGATAAAACTTTTTCTGAGCACCCGTATCAAATAAGACATTTGCGAAGTAGTTGTTTAGAAGAAACTTACCGGTAATGACATTGGTATCGTTTCTTGCTTCACCAGATCCCATAACAAAAGCTCGCCCTTTGGCGCCATCTCCACCATTTCGACCACCATCACCACCGCTGTTATTGTTATTACGGTGGTTGTTGTTGTTGTTGTTGCCAGCATTGTTATTATTGTTTCTCCGGAGCTGCGGGCAATCCCTCTTTAGGTGCCCTGGCTTTCCACATTCATAACACCCCCTTGGGCCTTCATTATTCTGCCTCTGGTTCTGATTCTGATTTTGATTCGGACGGTTTAGTAATTCACCCCAACAGTTCTTAGCCTCATGGCCCCCTTTACCACAATGCTCACAAGTGAGCTTCTTGCAGGCCCCATTGTGGCGTTGGTTGCACCGATTGCAGAATGGTGCTCGTCCCTTGTACCCATTGTGATTCTGATTACTACCACCTTGGCGGTTCTGATTACCGCCCCCGCTGTTGGTGTTACCGTTGTTAAAGTCACCCCTGGAATTGTTGTATCTCTTGTTTTGATTGTGAGAGTTGGAGGACCTGCCATTATTATTCCCACCATTGTTGTTGTTACTAGAGTCGTCATCTATCTTTCTTTTCCCATCTAGGGCAGTCTTATGGGCTAACCTGATTGCATTCTGCACATTTGCAGGGTTTGACGCAGTAACCATCCCCTTGATTTGTGGAGCTAACCCATCCACATACCTTTCTATCCTTTTGAAATCAGCATCAACCATCGTAGGACATAGCACCGCGTACTCGTGGTAGCGAGCGGTGTACTCTTCAACCTCAGAACCTATCATTTTCAAATTCTGGAACTCACCTTCCAACCTTTTGACCTGATCGCGAGGACAGTACTCCTCCATGATGGCATCCTTGAATTCCTGCCAAGTCATAGCATTCGCAGCGTCGAGCCCTAGCATTTAGATTTGCGCGTTCCACCATGTGAGGGCAGCTCCCTCGAGTGTAGCGGTTGCGAAATTGAACCGATTCACAACTAGGCAGTTACACATTGAGGGCACCTTTTCTGATTTCTCGAGCCATCGTAGCAGACCCACGGCTCCTTCATCACCCTTGAACGTCGTGAGCGGCTTACAATCCATGTAAGTTTTGAAGGTACACTAAGCTAGCCCTTGATTTGTTTTATAAAATTATTTTTGAGAATAATTTTAGAGAGTGAGAAAAAAAAATGTAGTCAATTTTTCGTCTTTTCACTTAACACTGTTATTGTTTCCTTGCACTTGAGCCACGGCGAGTGATGCCGCAACGTTTTCATTTATCAACGCTTGGATCTGGGCTGCTGTGAGGTGTTCAACCATGATTCCGTTTGTCATGAAAGACATTCTATTGATTAATATACCCAATATTGATTTCATTAAGCACTAAACAATTATCCATGCATTCATCCATCACACAACATAATTTTTAGGAACACATTGTGAAAATGAAGATGTAATATCCATTACAAAATTTAAATCCAACCATGATGTATCTCAGTATTTGAAACATTCAAAATAAAATGAACACCCAGTCAATTTTATTCGAAGTAACAAAATAAAAGATAAAGAAGACAGATATGATCATGGATCAATAACATCTGGTTCTTCCTCCATGTCCTCTTGAGGCTCCTCCTCAAAAGGTTCCTCTTCGAAGGGTTCCTCCTCTTCTTCCTGAACAGGAGCACCTTGAACTTGCAGGGCTGCCATTTGCACCTAGAGGGTAGCGACCTGCGTCGCAAGTGTCGCGTTGGAGTGGTGAAGCGCTGCATTGGAATGTTGGAGTTCAGCAATCTGATGTTGTGCTAGATGCAGTTCATGCTCCAAACCTGTTGGATTGGGTCACGACTCAAGCTCGGTGACCCTATTACGGATACCCATTATTCCCTGGGACAAGTTGTAGTGGTAGGTATCCTGTTCCCTTTGATCGGCCCGCAATCGCTTAATTTCTCTATCGCGTGTGCGATTGCTGATGGAATTTTGTCTGGTTTCTCCAAGAGTGTTGTCATAGGCGGCTATCAGTCCCGCAATGACGCGCTTAAAATCAAATGGTAGGTTAACTCTGGTCGGCACATGATACATGTCAAGCAACCGATATGTTGTCGGACTCAGCCAGCTGTAATCGTTTGGTGCACGCCTATCAGGACGTATGTGCTGATCCCGAAGGAAATCCATTATCGTGTACTTAGGCTGCTCAGGCTCACGGCCTTGCTGGTTGGAGGATGATGATTGTTCGTTGGCAATTTTCTTTCCCTTACCCCTCGTGTTATCGTGTGGTGCCATACTGTCAAAACCCAGACAGACACAAACAAAGGAAAAACAACCTAATGTGAGTAATCGATTTTGGCACGCGAAATGAAAAATGTTTTTGGGAATTGTTGTAACTAATGTTCAAAAACAGTTACAGTTTAGAATTTCTGAAAATTCTGGTTCTCTGCAACCAAGGGCTCTGATACCAATCTGTCACACCCCCAATTTCCACTAACGGAGTTTTACCGTGTGGGGTGTGAACCAGACCAGGACCCGAGTCATTAGTTACATTAAATATAAGTTAAGGGTTCAAAATGTAAGTATATTTCCAAACGGGAAATATCAAACAGAGTTAATGTTTAGCGGAAGCTCATAAAAGTCGAGTTTGCGCAAGCAAAAGCCCGATAAGTAAATACCGGTTCAAGTTGAAAAGATTTAAAAAACAAATTCCCAAAATAAAAGGTTTTAGCCAACGTACGTGCCCAAAAATCAGATTCTCCTAGCGTCCTGCAAAGCATGCATAAGAGCAAGTGTCAACTAATGTTGGTGAGTTCACATAAGCACATAAGTATATCTAGTATAAGTATGCGGTACGAATACAACAGTCTTTATTCGTATGTAAGCATGTATATTACAAGTACAATCCATATCGTAGGTAGCGAGCCTAAGTTCATGTCACTAAAACGTTCGCAACCGAAGCTGACCAATTAGTTGTAGGAATAATTCCTTACGTGGTTTGCCTTCCCCGTGTCTACTCGATCACGGTAAGTTTAGGCTGACATTGTCCTCAGTCCGACCGCCAGTCGGGTGGTGCATCTCGTGCCCGCTGAGTGGGGTTTGTCAGACCCCAGTAGTACTACCCAATATCCCCTCGCTATTTGCTATTAACGGTTCGATAAGTAAGGACTTTCAAAGATAAAGCATTTTACGTGAACATGTGATATATACCGGATTTCTACTTTAATCATACATGGTAGTTGTTGTGTTATCACCCTAACCCGGGTGTAACGTGTTTGCGTGTGTTATCGTCCAAAACCGGACGTAACGTAATGGTTGTGAAACTCACCTTAGGGTGCGCTGCTACAAATTTAGTAAAACTCTGAGTCTTGCGTAACTACCAAGCACCTATTGAATTTACATACGTAAGTGTGTGTCCGCACATGAGTCACATAACCTAGACGACGGTATTAAATCAAGTAATTCCAAATATGACGTACGTGACAATTTCGATTCGTGACGAAAATCGTTTGTTCGAAAGAAGTCAAGATGACACTTAAATCAAAGACGTAAGGATTTACAAAAATTAATGTGCGTGAGTTATCCCAAATATTAAATATAGGGATCGTCGGCATATATATATTCGTAAATATAAATATCGAGGTGTAGTGAAATAAAATGTCCAATATATATATATATTTATATGTCGTGTTAAATTTCAAGAGTTTAAAGAAATCATTAAAACGTTCGTTTTATATTTCCAAATACGCCCATTTATATATTTTCTCAAATATGTATTCGTAAAAATCTTATTATCAAGTAATCTAACATGTTTATATATAAATAATAACCAAATTATGTAATATGTCGAGAGAAAACGAAGGTAATTATGTTTACGAGGATTTGTTCGGGTCCAAGATGACAAGGGAAACGATTTGTGATAAGTTTTGAGTCAAACAATCCATGGAGCAGGAAAATAGAGCAATTAAAAAAAAACTACTGATTAACCGGAGGTCACCAGGTTCGAACCTGGGACCTCTGGGTTGCAAGTGAACGACTCTACCACTGGGCTGGACTCGCAACTGTTAACAGAACCGGTTGGTGTTGATTTTGCGTGCATGGTGATCTGTGAGCTGGACAACAGAACAAATCGGAAAAAGAAATGAGAGTTGGAGGGTTCGAACCGGAGACCTCCCGGTTCCCACATGACGCGCAAACCAATTGCGCTACCGACCGTTTGTGATTTAATCCAGAACAGTTAATATATAACCAAGTCCGACCAGTCATCACTTTCTTCCCCAAACTTCCGGTGGCCGGAGTTTTATTCCGGTCACCGGAAAATCGCAAAACTAGAACCAAACTGAAGAAAAACCTGCGATTAACATAAAGGTGTTCTTACCTTGAATCGGAGACGAGTTTTGATGCGTTTGTGATGCCGAAACGAAATCGAAGATCTCGACCCGTACCACCCGCTAGTGCTCCATTCCTAAAATTGTTGCTGTGGGATTGCTTGGCAGAGGAAGGCGACCACAGTGGTGCGAGAATGGTGGTGAAACAGTGTTCGGTTGGCCGGAATTTCTGAGTTCACCGGAAAACTTTAAAAAAAAAACGAAAGAACGAGAGAGAGGTTGATAGCGACTGAAAGTGATCAAGTGCAATTCAATTGATCCCTAATGCTTGTAAGGTGCAACCGATCGATTTGAAACCCACAGAAGTCTTGAATTCGGGTATGAAGGGGAAACTGTTACATGGAATCGAACGATCGATCGTGTGTGCGTAATAACTCAGAATCTTCAATTTCAAGTTTGCCCTTATGGCAAGAATGGTCCCTCCGAATTTACATCATAGGGAAACAAGTTTGAATAATTACATATTAGGTCCTTGCAGGTTTGATAAATTAAAATAAGTTTAGAAAATGGCAAGATAAGCCCCTTGTGTTTAACGAAGGGTTAACTAACTCTAACGGAGTTAACGAAAAACACATTAAATCGAATGTATACGTGTGTTTGTCACATATATAATTGACGTGTAACGTTTACAGGTTGTAAACCTGAATTGATGCACATAAAATCATAAATACCAATTTACAATTATATAAATGATTCACATAAAATCATAGTTATAATCCATAACTATACGTCTTTAAATTTCTATAAAATCATAGAAACGTCTCGTACGATCATGCGACACACCGTCACATAAAATCATAAAACGACGTGCGTATATATATACACATATATACCACGTGAAAATAATAAATATAATTGCCACAAAAAATGACAAAACGTTTTCGTGTAATCGTGAAATATAATTTATATAAAATTATAAATTATATACATTCATGTAAGTTAACCGACGTCTAGACTCATGTGCAATGCTCGTGTAACTATTCTAGTTAACTGAGGTAACGGACGTTATTGAAATATAACACAAGTTATTAACGGGGTTAACCTGGGAAATAGCCGGTTGTCACATTTTTAGTGGGTCGTTTGGCCCCAAACGATCGTTGGCTATGGGTCGTTTGCCTTCAAACAATCGTGGGCACCCATTTTTTAAAATTCACAATCGATCGATTGAATTATACGATGTGATGTTATATTCTTTCAAAACCTTATATATATATATATATATATATATATATATATATATATATATATATATATATATAGGGTTAGGTTCAAATGAAAACTTTTTATTTTGAGAACTTTTGAGAACTAAATCTCAACCACAAATTTCAGGGGGGACCACTGCAATTCATGGGAAGGGGGATACATGTAATAAACATGTGGCTCTAATTAGTTCTTTTTAGTTCTCAAATCAAATTGGTTCTCAAATGATCCTCTCCATATATATATATATATATATATATATATATATATATATATATATATAGTGAAAAGTTCATTGTAGACAGCTCCATAAATGTAAACAGGTAGACACATTTTTTCACCATTAGATCCTTTGATCTAATGGTTATGATTATTTTCTTTTTTCTTTTTTTCCCTTTTTCTAATTGTTCAGACAACTTCACATGTGAAAACACATATGATATAAAGTAATTTCACAAGTGAAATAGGGTGTCTACCTGTCTATACTTATGGGGGTGTCTATTGTCTACAATGAACCTCACTATATATATATATATATATAGAGAGAGAGATATAGATAGGGTTAGGTTCAAATGAGAACTTTTTGTTTTGAGAACTTTTGAGAACTAAATCTCCACCACTAATTTCAGTTGGGGACCACTACAATTCATGGGAGGGGGTATATGTAAATAAAACTAGTGGCTTAAAATGGTTCTCAAAAGTTCTCTCAACCAATTAGTTTTCAAATGATCCTCTCCCTACCACACATTTCAGAGGGGACCACTACAATTAATGGGAGGGGGGATACATGTAAATAAACTTGTGGCTCAAATTAGTTTTTTTAGTTCTCAAATCAAATTGGTTCTCAAATGATCTTCTCCCTATATATATATATATATATACATATATATATATATAGGGAGAGGATCATTTGAGAACCAATTTGATTTGAGAACTAAAAAGAACTAATTTGAGCCAACCAAGACACTATCAATAGGAGGAGCAGCTTCTTTATAATCTGACTTGGTTCGTTCAACTTGATCCTCACTAAGAAGTATTCCTATAATGTCTCTGGGAACTGGTGGAGGAATAATGTTGTTTGCAGCCAAGGCCTTATCAGTCTTTTCTGACCCAAATCCAGGTGTGTGTTTCCCAACTTGTCCAGTTACAACAGCAAGTGACAATTCCTTTCCAGCATCAAGCATTCTTTTGCTCCTCATTTGATTCATATCAAGTTTAACCTGCATCTCATTGTTCTTATGCTTCAGGTAATCTATCTGCTTACTTAGCTCAGCTATTTCTAACTTAGCGTTGTCATACAAATAGGCGTTCTCAGTTGCAAGATTCCTATATTTTGCTATATCTAATTTCTGGGCTTTAACTTTTTCTTCATTCTTTTGCCATCTACCTTTAAATGAGCTCTTCTCGCACTTTGTCTCAAACAATTCTGACTGAAAATTTTTACAGATTTGCCTAAGTTCAGGAATTAATCGAGCACAAGTAGGATTGGGGCATATCTCAGCATCTTTGTCCTCCAATATATTCTTTTCTTCAACCACTGAACTCATTATGCAGCTTCTGAAAATCTTGAAAAATCTGCAAAAACGGCAAAATCGGCAAAATCGGCAAAAGTACTATTCAAAAAATAGTGTCAAAAACTTAAAACTGAAAAACGGAGGCCTTCGGAGTGGAATTTGGGGGTCCAAACGAGCTCCCCTGGACGTTAGTCCGGGGTAATTCTGGGGCTCAGTGTCACGAACGTCGTGTTCAAATTTGAGCTTCTAACTCCAAACGAGTCAAAAGTTACGCCCGTTTCCGTGAAAGTGAGAAAAATTGACTTTTTGCCGCAAAAAGAGTTTCCGATCGTAGACCCTTGATTACGATTGAACACTTGTTTCCGATCGAAACACACAATTACGATCGTAAACACTGTTTCCGATCCAATCCCAAATCGTAAACACCTTAACCGCCTCAAGAAGTCGTAATCGTGATTACGATAACCTATTTACGATCCCGGAGTCGTAAACACCTGTTCCCGATCAGAAATAGTCGTAAACACAGTTTCCGATCTTGCAAAATCGTAAACGCCGATTCCGAGCCAAGTACAAACGTAAACACAATTTTCCGAGTCGTAAACACCTTAAAAATGTGATCTTGATGTCGTAAACTCACAAACTCAGCAGATCTTCAACCAACTCAGTCTTAAACTCACTAAAAACCCAGAAAACCCAGCAGATCTTCAAGCAAACCGATCGTGAACACATAGAAACTCGAAGAACAGCAGCAGCAACAGTCGTAAACACCCAGAAATCCTCCAAATCTTCAAAAACTCGAACACAAACCCAGAAAACGCTTGAATCTATATCGTGAGAGCCTCGAATCTAAGATTCTTGGCTCTGATACCAATTGTAGGTCCGGAAATCTCCCAAACACACGATATCAAATCAAACACGAGTGCGGAATCCTCGTGAGAGATCGATTCAAGAAAATAGTAGAAGAATAGACTAGATCTAGTGAAAAGATGAAGTCTTGAATGAGAATCAGCTACTATTCGAAGCTTTGAAGCTGATCGTAAACGCCAACACCAAGAAGAAGTCGTGAACTATGTTTTTCAAAGCTTACTTGATCATAAACATGAGGTGGTATTTATACCACCTCTTACAAGCACATGGGCTAATCATAAACCCAATAATCCCAATCATAAACCCAAGCCCATGCCCAATCTAATAGTAAACTAGCCTAAACATAATAAAACTAGCCTACTAATCTAATTAAACCCTCTAAGCCCAGCCCAACTTATTTAATATTACAAGCCTCATAATCTAGCCTCTACAATCTTCCCCTAGGCTTGTGATATTAAATGTCTTCGATCTTTGAAATTCTTCTTCTTGAGTGGCTGGCATAGATGTTGATGAAGATTCTTTCCGCAGAAATCTTCAATGGGTTTCATGATGGGCACATGGGACTTCCTCTTGATCAGCATCAGCTCGAACTTCTTGAATTGAACAAGCAATGAAATGGAGGACTCTCATTGACTTGCTTCTTTTGAAAGCACTGGTTCTTGCTGAATCTTCGGTAACTGTCTTGAATCTCCAAAACAATTAGAGGGTTGAAATTTTGAAAACCCCTAACTTTGAAGAATTTGATTGTTGATCTTCAAACTTCATGATCTCTGACTGCTCTCTGTATCATTTTCTTCAACGAGACTTGAAGTCTTCAGCTTCCCCTAAACATGTGAACATCTTCTTTGAAGCTCTTTTGAAAAACTTGTAAAGACACCAACAACTTCCCCTGAACACATGCTTATTCAGATAGAAGTCTTGTCCGGCTGGTTCTTTAACTTTGAGCAGCAGCGACATCTTTCTATCATCAACCTGTCTGACACACATTTGAAGAAATATACACCAACAGACATTTGATGACTGGTCTTTGGGTTAGAAGGTAATTATCATCTGTTCAGTTGAATCAAATTAACATAATTTTAACCAAAAACCCTAATATAGATTACGGGTTTTCTATAAAACTTCCCCTGAACCCAAGACCTCTAAAGACTTCCCCTTAGCTGATTACTTCCCCTCAGCTAAGGACTTCCCCTGAGACAATACATATCATCCTCGAGTTCCCTTCGGATACTATGTATTATGGAAGTCTTTTCGGATAATACTTATTATCCTCCCTCCTTCCCCTAAAAATTTGTCAAGATCTGACGGAGGAAGTCTTTTCCACTAGATAATAAGTATCATCCTCGAGTTCCCTTCGGATAATACTTATTATCCCATACTCCTTCCCCTAAAAATTTGGCAAGATCTGTCGGGGGCACATTGTCATGCATTAAAAAACCCATGAAAAACATATTTTGACTTCTCAAATCAACCTGACCAAGACGAAAACACACTAAAAAGAACTTAACGACTCACACACGAAAGATAAAAACTAAACAAATACTTACCAAACCAAACATGAGAAAGTTTACAAGGGATCAAACCGTATGAATCTGACTGAGGAACCCTTTTCAGCTTCAGTTACTTGACTAGTCCAGGTGATTGCCGGTATGTTTGTCCGCTTTAAACTCAAACCCGTTTAATCCCAACCGAATGCGTCATGCTTAATATAGTACATTATTACCGTCATGTTTAATTGTCCCCACACCCAAGCGTACACAGCAAAACCTACCCAACCTCAGAGTTTATTGAGGATTCACAAACCCCCAACTTGAGGAACCATGCACCCCGACTATGACTACCACTTATTTTCATTAACCATCAGTTGGTGATCAGGTCGGCCGCTAAGCACGCAAAGAAGACCAACTGAGTGATTATTTTTCATTTTCTTTTCTTTTTCATTTTTTTTTCATTTCTTTTTCTTTTCTTTTTATTATGTGGTGAAGTCATGACAGCAGAGACATGGCGTGTGAGAGAGTGAATACTATGTATAATTACCACTCTCAACCCGTTTTTGCTGGGACTCAGTCTTTTAAACCATGCAACCTGGGATGGGAAACTAAACATATATATCTTTTAAGTTCACTGCACTTTCATTGGAGGTCATAAGTTTAGGTCGAGCCTACCGAGCATATCACCGTGGAGCTTGCCTTTCACTTCCGCCTTACGCGTGTCAGCCATCTCCAACCCGGACATTCATTTTACTTCCCCTAAACTTCTCAAAAACAAGACACAAACAATTAAAAATTGAAAAGCACACTATTTTTGAGGGGTCAACATTTTCATCTTTTCCATTTCTTCCCCTTGCTTTTTGATTTTTAATGTCACAATTTTGTGAACATCATTTTGCGCGTGGTAATCAAGGCTCTGATACCACTGTTGGGATTTGGCAGTGGTATTCGGGTCGCCCGGTGACATATTTAAAAAAAATTACGTTACCGATAGATTAATAGTTTATAAAAGAGTTTACCGAATTAATTTATAATTAATTCTGTAACGCAGCGGAATAAAATATATATATATATATAACAAATTATATATATATTAAAACTAATTAATCAATTAACACAAATACCAGTACGCAACAGGATCCGATTACCGAACACGCAAACACAGAAATAAATAAATAAATAATCTAAACTAATAGTGAGTTTAGATATACCTTGGCGGTGTTGAACAAACGTTCGAGACACCGAGTTTCAACGAACGAAGCGCTAGGTTGAAACGGAACGAACCACTTTCGGTCTCAAACGGTTGTCGCGTATCGCGATGATTCTCGTGGTCCGGTGTCGCGTACCCCTACGGGACGGCGTTTATGACACGTGGTCATTACGCATCGCGAGAGTACGTCTTGACAGACGTCCTGTCTCGCGAGACTACGAGATCAATCAGATTTAGATCTGATTGCAACCGGAGACGGCTCACGGCGAAAGGCGTCGGGCTCGCGTCGACAGTCGACGGTCCAGCGACGGCAGGCGAGCGGCGGTAGTGGTGGCGGGTGACGACGGTGACGACGGTGGCGGCGGCGTCGAGTATCACGGTGGTGATCGGCGGGTTTTGCGGCGGCGATTGGCGACGAACCGAGCGGCGGATCAAGGCGTACGAGGCGGCGATCTCTAGACCGTAAGGCGGACTACGGGCGTTGACTGACGGAGCAGCCGAACTAGCATCCACCACCAAGTTATGGTGGTGCGAAGATGGCCACCGGAGGAGCGGTGCCGGCGATCGGCGCGGAAACGGAAATCGGCGGCGGCCGATTTCCTTTTCCCCTTTTGCGTTTTTTACGAGAGAAAGAAGAGAAGGAGAATTTCTCCTTTTCTTTTGTGCCGTCGAGGATTATTAGATGGTTAGGGTTAATCCCCTAATCATCTAATATTTATTAGATGACTAATAATTCGCGATGGGCCCCTCTCGAATATAAAACCCATCTCGTACGCGAGCCCACGAGCTAACGTTAGAAAATATTTCAATAACGAATAGCTCGACCGTGAATTTAAATAAACCACTTTTATTTAAATATCTTTCACCCATTATTATTAAGCCGGTAATAATAATATTATTGATTATTAATTATTTATAACTATTATAAATAATATATATAATCAAACGTTTCCGTTTCTTTTACCGGTTAACTCTTAAGCGGGTTTAGAGTTCGTTGCACCCGGTGTAACTCTTACGGGTCATAACCGGGTCGGGTTCAAGATTTGTCGGGTCAGGACACATAATATCCAACAGTCTCCCACTTGGACTGATCGCGACAAGATCTAAGAAACAGACAGAGGTGCTCTAGCTACACATGACTGTCCCAACCAGTTATGACACTTCAAGTCAACAACCAAGGCATATCTGTTGTGAAGCAACTGATATTAGACTTGTGGTAATTCGAAGTCATTGTATCCCTTCCGTATATGACATCAATTGAACGATGGACATGGATTTAATTCATTCTCATCTAATGTTCAATCATTATGTTTCTCGATATAGATTCGAAGTGGTCCAAAACAAACACACAGTAGGTTTGGGTAAGGCCTTACACTTTACACTTGGAATCAACGAGGGCGCCACGATGTCTAGCTGTTGCATGATTAGTGCAAGAGTACAGAATCCCATATTGACTACATACAGCTCCCACTGAACTTCAGATCCATTCCCAAAAGTAGCCGTTATGACTGGCAGTTACGCGACAGCGTTAAGCTACAATCAAAGAACAGTCTTTGGTAAAGGGGAGGTCGCTCATGTATCTCGGGTCTAAGGATACTAATGAGTATACCATTAATCAAATCCATCTTATGATTGAATCCATGAAGATGGTTTGATGCGAGTTACGTCCAACGTCATTCCCCAATGAGGTCTGTGAGTCTGGATTGTCAACCATTGAGTCCAGAGTCAGAATAGTCTTACCTCAGATTCGTTCCCACGAGTCTGAACGACTACGGACAGTTTAGAATAATACATCTATTCCTCAGCTTCATTATGAAATAATGCATGTGAGTTTGGATCGTCAATGTCTTGAGTCCAAAGTCATAAGTAGTCTTACTTCAGATCCGTGTCCACGATTCTGATCGACTGTGAGGAATAATATGCATTTATTCACGGATTTAAACGTATTAAAATCGAACACAGTTATAGAATCTAGCTTTACATCTAATCCTTTAGAGGAAGCCGGATGATAATGTATAACTGTTAGAGTTCGTACATCCAAATACTAGTTCAAAACATACATGTAGTGTATATTGGTCGAACATCATTAGTATGAGGTTAATGAGTCTTGCAATTCATTGTTTTACCGACCAGGTTTTGAAATGTGCTATTATTTTGGTTATCCAATATTTCATTGTACCAGTATTTCTCTGAATAGTGGAATTTCCTCAAAGTGTGCTGGTTTTTGTGATCATAGTGATCCTTGGTATTCACCATTGTTACTGTGTGATCACAATGTCTTGTTTGGTTAAAACTCTAACCATGTCAAGAATCCTTCTGAACCTTTCAGACAAGCAGCAGTTTAATGTCACTTGAGTTGGCTAATTAATTTAGATTTAGTTGTGGAATCTGCCACAATATAAAATCTTTATTATGAGCAAGAGGTGTCTTGGTCAATCATGAAAACTTGTAGTAGTGTATTTCTACACGGTGAATGTTAATACCAATGCAACTTAGTGTATTGTGTTCAACAATTCACGATATCAATGTAACTTACGTACATTGATTTTTCCCTTTTGGTGTCTTTAGTGTAACCCTGTACAGTGACAACCTCAGTGTAACTCTGTACAGTGATCTCTCCCTTTTGATGTCATTAATGTAACTCTGTACAGTGACATCTTTGTTTAATCACATATTCAATGTGTGATTTATATTGCCCCAGAAGTTGCTTATACCTGTGGATCTCTATCCATTAAGAAACTTCTTTTAAATTCTTTGTACCATAAAATCCACATTATGTATAATCACATAAGGATTTTATTTTATCTTTCAGTATATCACCGTCATACAGGTGAGGATTGATAGAGTGCTCCCACTAGCCTTTATGTAAACACATCAAATTATGGCATTAAGCCATTCTCAGATTCAAGATCTGATATTGCAATTTTGAATTTGCAAGTGTGTTTAAATATGTATTTCCTGTTTAATGCAACAGACTTTTGTTGGTCAGGAAATATGCGAACAATGGATTTGTGACTCTTGAACCACTTCAAGATCACCGTCCTTTACTTCTAGTTCCAGTTAAATAACTTGGGAACTTAACCTTCCATTTCAGAAGCCAGAACACAACTTTCTATCTTCTGTGTGGAATTAGAATTCCATATGGATGGTGGAAGTAGTATCCATTGTTATATGTAGTATCTAACGAGAATAAATTCTCATTGTCAAAAGACATTCGATACTAGATCTATCAAGCGAGTGGTGATGAAGAGAGTGATACTCAATAAGGGCGTGTATGGCAAATACTTCCTATATATCATCTTTCAAACGTTGACAATCATCGTTTGATTCCTATCATGTGCTCAGGTCAAGGCTGTGCACGTAGGACCAGATTAGTAAAAAATCTTTCACATATCTTAAGATGATTTTAGGATTCGTCAAGCTTAGGTATTCTTTATTACGATCAGACTTAGAATTGTGATCGTATTTGTAAAGCTGGTTCTTTTACTTCATTTTGAAATGTTCTTGTACAACTCAAGAATTTTCATTGATGCTTATAACCATAAGCATATTTACTATGACTACCGTCATAGTTATGAAGTAACTTTTATGATTCTTGTTATATGGTTCTTTTAGGTTTGCCAACACAAGAGTGTCTAAGCCTAGAAAGAACATTTAACAGTTCACTCAAATGAGTGAAGGATTTGGTTGTGAGTTTGTGAAAGCACGACACGTATCAGGAAACTTAATCCCATGGTGGATCATAGGGTCCAGTTGGGGCGTATCCTTTTACGCATGTCTTGCTTACACGAATAAGTCACAAACAAGAATCATTAGAACCAGGTATGTTTCATAAAGAAACTTAAACTTATGTTATTAGTCTGATATAAAACCAGTGAAAAGCAAAGTATTAATCCCAGACGAGCTAGGTCAAAACAACCACTTGTTTTGAATACTACCAAGGAGTGAAAGACATGATTGAAAGCAAATGGCCTAAAAGGGTAATTCGAATCATGTGTCCCTCGATTTAAGCTTTTCTTATTTTCACGTTCCTACAAGGCATGCATGCATGCGTTGGGGAATACTCGTGAAAATCTAATAACATTAGTTTGAATACCAACAGAGAAGTCTAACATTCTCCATTTTCTTTGAGCTTAACGGGGCAGTGTATAGTACCCGATTTGTTGTTCATGGAGCATTGGTGCTTGTCATGATGATGCAGCAATGATCGTACAAATCTTTTGCCATGGGCGTTGATGCCAATGATCACAACCTTTTATTGCCCTTAGAGTCGATACTCTTTTCTTGGTACGGGGCTTTTTAACACGTTAGCAATCACCTATGACACACGAAGTGTCAATTGAGCATAATGCTATCAACTGGTTGAACTTTTCACTAAAGCACACAGTATTACTGGTTCTATAATAGCGAAAAGGTATAAGCCCAGATACTCGTGGGGTAACCAAGTTGAATCAGGTGATATTGGTACCCTTTCATCTTAATGACATGGTCCTATGGATAAGAGCCTTGCATGGAGCTCTTCTCCATCGAGAAACGAAACATGCAGTTAAGCTTGTTTGTTATGTCATTGATACTCAAGTCTTTGCATTTTTGCTGACTATCAGGAAACATGCGAGCCTGCATAATACTATCCACCTTAGAGGTGTTAGTGTTATGTTATTTAATCCAGGCGCGTTGTATTCCTATAAGGAACACAACTACGGCGATTGGGCTCTTCAAGACATAGAGTTTATGAAAAAAAAAATGTCAGAACATCTTCTGAGTTTGTTTCAATAAGATGAAAGTTGGTGCTATTTGATTTGTCCTACTGGAGGACTGATTTAAAAGGAGAAGGGATTTGTTTTCATTAGCCGTTATGAAATGATAAGCAAAGCACAATACATTAGTATTTTCGATGTAAAGTATTTTCTTATTATAAATTGGTAAGATTTATTTTATAAGAAAATTGAGAATTCGATTAGACAAGTTTACTTGAGACCGCCAAATGAGCCTCAGGAGCAAATTTGCGTAACCAAACTGACAGCGGGTGTCAATTGCGAAATCACAGTCACAACTCTCGATATGAGGCCGCTATATACATACTTGTATATTTTGCGATACGTTTAGCCTCATCCGTGCCCACTTCAGCAATACACACCCGTAGCGCGGTGTTGAAATACTCCAACACTACGAACATATACATCTAAAGCGATAGTAATCCTAAATGGTCGATGCGACGGACACGGTGTTGAAATACTCCAATGTCCTCGCCTCAGAAGGTACCCTCGGCACCAAGTGCGGTGTTGAAATACTCCAACACTGATGCTCCGGTAAATACGTTCCAAGTTCGACTTGAGATAGGATGGCACAAACTATCAGTTTGTTTTATTACCAGATAGGGATATTAAAATCAATTTTAATATGTGTGATCGATGGACACAAACGATAAACCCTATCAACACTCGAGACATTTATTTTAAATAACCTATTATGTAAAATTATAACTAGGTTGTCGCGAGTTATGTAACCAGTCAAAAGTTAATAAACGACTTATTAAGTTTGATTGAGTTTTTCGAAAATGTCAAAACTCATTAAGGTGGTTACATTAAAATTTAGGTGAAGTTGTAAAGGCTTTTAGAACTTGAAACCTATTGATTGTATTCTCAGTTTTAAAACCATTTTAAAAGGATTTCGGTGTTTTAGTTGGTGTGTAATACCACTATTAAACCAAGCAACCAAAACAAGCAAAACGAATACGTATTCGGCCATTAGGGTTTTGGTCTTGCTAGAGCCTTTTAGCGAGACCAAATGGGTCACGGGACAAAAGTACAAAACAACCACAAGGCAGACATCTTCATGTAGCGTGCAGGTTCTGTAAGCTCCCACTGACCTCAAGACGCCTCTTGACATCGATTGGATCTTCGGGTCTTCTTGATGACAACTTTTGCCAAAGTAGAAGATTTCGTAAAAGGAAAAACCTAATTACAATTTTGAACCCAAAAAAATGTGGGCCAACCCAAAGTCTAAACTATTACAACAATGGGCCAAAATAAGGGCCAAACCATAACAGTAAAATAATCATGCAACACTCAAACAAGGGTCGGGCCGAATACATATAAAATACAACCAAAACAAATTGCAATTTTAATTGGTCAAAATAAAGTTGACCAAGATGCAATTTAATTATGCAATACAAATAAAGTCTGATTCGCAACTTTCGGGCGTTTAACCCCAGTTTGCGAATCCACCGGTTTAAAATCGACCGGTTCCGATTTGCGCGTGGTAATCAAGGCTCTGATACCACTGTTGGGATTTGGCAGTGGTATTCGGGTCGCCCGGTGACATATTTAAAAAAAATTACGTTACCGATAGATTAATAGTTTATAAAAGAGTTTACCGAATTAATTTATAATTAATTCTGTAACGCAGCGGAATAAAATATATATATATAACAAATTATATATATATTAAAACTAATTAATCAATTAACACAAATACCAGTACGCAACAGGATCCGATTACCGAACACGCAAACACAGAAATAAATAAATAAATAATCTAAACTAATAGTGAGTTTAGATATACCTTGGCGGTGTTGAACAAACGTTCGAGACACCGAGTTTCAACGAACGAAGCGCTAGGTTGAAACGGAACGAACCACTTTCGGTCTCAAACGGTTGTCGCGTATCGCGATGATTCTCGTGGTCCGGTGTCGCGTACCCCTACGGGACGGCGTTTATGACACGTGGTCATTACGCATCGCGAGAGTACGTCTTGACAGAAGTCCTGTCTCGCGAGACTACGAGATCAATCAGATTTAGATCTGATTGCAACCGGAGACGGCTCACGGCGAAAGGCGTCGGGCTCGCGTCGACAGTCGACGGTCCAGCGACGGCAGGCGAGCGGCGGTAGTGGTGGCGGGTGACGACGGTGACGACGGTGGCGGCGGCGTCGAGTATCACGGTGGTGATCGGCGGGTTTTGCGGCGGCGATTGGCGACGAACCGAGCGGCGGATCAAGGCGTACGAGGCGGCGATCTCTAGACCGTAAGGCGGACTACGGGCGTTGACTGACGGAGCAGCCGAACTAGCATCCACCACCAAGTTATGGTGGTGCGAAGATGGCCACCGGAGGAGCGGTGCCGGCGATCGGCGCGGAAACGGAAATCGGCGGCGGCCGATTTCCTTTTCCCCTTTTGCGTTTTTTACGAGAGAAAGAAGAGAAGGAGAATTTCTCCTTTTCTTTTGTGCCGTCGAGGATTATTAGATGGTTAGGGTTAATCCCCTAATCATCTAATATTTATTAGATGACTAATAATTCGCGATGGGCCCCTCTCGAATATAAAACCCATCTCGTACGCGAGCCCACGAGCTAACGTTAGAAAATATTTCAATAACGAATAGCTCGACCGTGAATTTAAATAAACCACTTTTATTTAAATATCTTTCACCCATTATTATTAAGCCGGTAATAATAATATTATTGATTATTAATTATTTATAACTATTATAAATAATATATATAATCAAACGTTTCCGTTTCTTTTACCGGTTAACTCTTAAGCGGGTTTAGAGTTCGTTGCACCCGGTGTAACTCTTACGGGTCATAACCGGGTCGGGTTCAAGATTTGTCGGGTCAGGACACATAATATCCAACAGTCTCCCACTTGGACTGATCGCGACAAGATCTAAGAAACAGACAGAGGTGCTCTAGCTACACATGACTGTCCCAACCAGTTATGACACTTCAAGTCAACAACCAAGGCATATCTGTTGTGAAGCAACTGATATTAGACTTGTGGTAATTCGAAGTCATTGTATCCCTTCCGTATATGACATCAATTGAACGATGGACATGGATTTAATTCATTCTCATCTAATGTTCAATCATTATGTTTCTCGATATAGATTCGAAGTGGTCCAAAACAAACACACAGTAGGTTTGGGTAAGGCCTTACACTTTACACTTGGAATCAACGAGGGCGCCACGATGTCTAGCTGTTGCATGATTAGTGCAAGAGTACAGAATCCCATATTGACTACATACAGCTCCCACTGAACTTCAGATCCATTCCCAAAAGTAGCCGTTATGACTGGCAGTTACGCGACAGCGTTAAGCTACAATCAAAGAACAGTCTTTGGTAAAGGGGAGGTCGCTCATGTATCTCAGGTCTAAGGATACTAATGAGTATACCATTAATCAAATCCATCTTATGATTGAATCCATGAAGATGGTTTGATGCGAGTTACGTCCAACGTCATTCCCCAATGAGGTCTGTGAGTCTGGATTGTCAACCATTGAGTCCAGAGTCAGAATAGTCTTACCTCAGATTCGTTCCCACGAGTCTGAACGACTACGGACAGTTTAGAATAATACATCTATTCCTCAGCATCATTATGAAATAATGCATGTGAGTTTGGATCGTCAATGTCTTGAGTCCAAAGTCATAAGTAGTCTTACTTCAGATCCGTGTCCACGATTCTGATCGACTGTGAGGAATAATATGCATTTATTCACGGATTTAAACGTATTAAAATCGAACACAGTTATAGAATCTAGCTTTACATCTAATCCTTTAGAGGAAGCCGGATGATAATGTATAACTGTTAGAGTTCGTACATCCAAATACTAGTTCAAAACATACATGTAGTGTATATTGACATGACATGAAGATACGTCTCTGAAACTGTGCCTGGAACAATCACTTATCAACAAACAAATTAGTAATAAAACGTTAGTGATAATCCTCCTTGATCGTTCCTGCACAGAGTGAGAGATTAGTTAGCTAATAGTACCCAGGCCATTGTTTTTCTGGGTACTCCTGAGGAATCAATGAATGAAATTTCTTTTAAAAACATTCCTTTTGAAAGATCAGGAAGTTGGGATGATTCGGTTGTAGCTGTCTTGACTTTTGGCTTCCAAATTCCAGGTGATTTAACATTTGTTTTAGTCACTTTTGGAGTTGTGACTTTAGGTATACATTTTTCAAAACAGTTTTTGTTTTAGTCACCTTTGGAGTTGTGACTTTAGGTATTTCAACCTTCTGCATTTTAGAAATATTTTTCAAAACAGTTTTAGTTACCTTGGGAGGGGTAACTTTGGGTTTTTCAAGTTTTGATTGCTTTGAAAATGGTTTCTTCACCTTTTTCTGAAAATTTTGGTAACTTGGAAAGCTGTTGTTTTGATTTAAAGATTTTCTTTCAGCTTTGGCAGCACCCCAATGTTGATCAGAAGGTTTCACCTTAGGAGTAATAGTCTTCATTGCCTTAGGTTTCTGCACCATCATCGGCTTAGACTCAACTGACTCCTGAGATGAAACCCTTTGACTTTGCGGATAGTAGGGTTCATAGTGGCGATAAAGACAGTTTCTAGCAATATGACCAGCAATGCCACAATTAAAGCAAGTCTGCTTCTTTAGATAGAAGTCAGACGTGTACCCATTTGTCTTTGGTGGCATATATGGAGCTGGTTTGCCTTGTGCCTGCTTCTTTGCTTTGTCTGCAACTCCAGATTTGACTTTCTGCTGGTTTGTCGAAGCCTGTGTTGAACCTGTCCTCATCGTCTTTGTGCTATCTGGATTCTTTGACGTTGAAGCACCATTCTTGCAATTACAACGGCAACTGCATGATCCTACTGAAGACATGGGAGACACAGCTACTCCCTTGAGTTTTTCATTCTTTACTCCAGCTGTTGACTTCATACTCGGATGCTTAATGGTGATCTTTGGCTTCTCAACTTTAGCTTCACTGATCACTCCATCAGTTAGTCCCTTGAACTTGGATGAGAAGGATGGTAAGTCATACCCAACATCTGGTTCTTGGTCAAACATAGATCCAGATGTCATAAAGATCTTCCCCTCAGGCCGTGTTGTCAGGATTACCTTTTCCCTTTCAACTTTGTCAATTACCTTGAAGTATGGGGTTTCAATTTCAGGGTATGGTTTCAACTCTATCCCAGCCTCATCAGACTTAGAGTTGTGACATCTGTTATACTCCTGGCACTCAGCATCATCTCTTGATACGTCCTCTATTCTCCCTTCACCATATGTCATGTTTGCCTCGTTGTCTATTTCCTCTTGAGTCAATGGTGTAGTTCCAACCAAGACACTATCAATAGGAGGAGCAGCTTCTTTATAATCTGACTTGGTTCGTTCAACTTGATCCTCACTAAGAAGTATTCCTATAATGTCTCTGGGAACTGGTGGAGGAATAATGTTGTTTGCAACCAAGGCCTTATCAGTCTTTTCTGACCCAAATCCAGGTGTGTGTTTCCCAACTTGTCCAGTTACAACAGCAGGTGACAATTCCTTTCCAGCATCAAGCATTCTTTTGCTCCTCATTTGATTCATATCAAGTTTAACCTGCATCTCATTGTTCTTATGCTTCAGGTCATCTATCTGCTTACTTAGCTCAACTATTTCTAACTTAGCGTTGTCATACAAATAGGCGTTCCCAGTTGCAAGATTCCTATATTTTGCTATATCTAATTTCTGGGCTTTAACTTTTTCTTCATTCTTTTGCCATCTACCTTTAAATGAGCTCTTCTCGCACTTTGTCTCAAACAATTCTGACTGAAAATTTTTACAGATTTGCCTAAGTTCAGGAATTAATCGAGCACAAGTAGGATTGGGGCATATCTCAGCATCTTCGTCCTCCAATATATTCTTTTCTTCAACCACTGAACTCATTATGCAGCTTCTGAAAATCTTGAAAAATCTGCAAAAACGGCAAAATCGGCAAAAGTACTATTCAAAAAATAGTGTAAAAAACTTAAAACTGAAAAACGGAGGCCTTCGGAGTGGAATTTGGGGGTCCAAACGAGCTCCCCTGGACATTAGTCCGGGGTAATTCTGGGGCTCAGTGTCACGAACGTCGTGTTCAAATTTGAGCTTCTAACTCCAAACGAGTCAAAAGTTACACCCGTTTCCGTGAAAGTGAGAAAAATTGACTTTTTGCCGCAAAAAGAGTTTCCGATCGTAGACCCTTGATTACGATTGAACACCTGTTTCCGATCGAAACACACAATTACGATCGTAAACACTGTTTCCGATCCAATCCCAAATCGTAAACACCTTAACCGCCTCAAGAAGTCGTAATCGTGATTACGATAACCTATTTACGATCCCGGAGTCGTAAACACCTGTTCCCGATCAGAAATAGTCGTAAACACAGTTTCCGATCTTGCAAAATCGTAAACGCCGATTCCGAGCCAAGTACAAACGTAAACACAATTTTCCGAGTCGTAAACACCTTAAAAATGTGATCTTGATGTCGTAAACTCACAAACTCAGCAGATCTTCAACCAACTCAGTCTTAAACTCACTAAAAACCCAGAAAACCCAGCAGATCTTCAAGCAAACCGATCGTGAACACATAGAAACTCGAAGAACAGCAGCAGCAACAGTCGTAAACACCCAGAAATCCTCCAAATCTTCAAAAACTCGAACACAAACCCAGAAAACGCTTGAATCTATATCGTGAGAGCCTTGAATCTAAGATTCTTGGCTCTGATACCAATTGTAGGTCTGGAAATCTCCCAAACACACGATATCAAATCAAACACGAGTGCGGAATCCTCGTGAGAGATCGATTCAAGAAAATAGTAGAAGAATAGACTAGATCTAGTGAAAAGATGAAATCTTGAATGAGAATCAGCTACTATTCGAAGCTTTGAAGCTGATCGTAAACGCCAACACCAAGAAGAAGTCGTGAACTATGTTTTCCAAAGCTTACTTGATCATAAACATGAGGTGGTATTTATACCACCTCTTACAAGCACATGGGCTAATCATAAACCCAATAAGCCCAATCATAAACCCAAGCCCATGCCCAATCTAATAGTAAACTAGCCTAAACATAATAAAACTAGCCTACTAATCTAATTAAACCCTCTAAGCCCAGCCCAACTTATTTAATATTACAAGCCTCATAATCTAGCCTCTACAATCTTCCCCTAGGCTTGTGATATTAAATGTCTTCGATCTTTGAAATTCTTCTTCTTGAGTGGCTGGCATAGATGTTGATGAAAATTCTTTCCGCAGAAATCTTCAATGGGTTTCATGATGGGCACATGGGACTTCCTCTTGATCAGCATCAGCTCGAACTTCTTGAATTGAACAAGCAATGAAATGGAGGACTCTCATTGACTTGCTTCTTTTGAAAGCACTGGTTCTTGCTGAATCTTCGGTAACTGTCTTGAATCTCCAAAACAATTAGAGGGTTGAAATTTTGAAAACCCTTAACTTTGAAGAATTTGATTGTTGATCTTCAAACTTCATGATCTCTGACTGCTCTCTGTATCATTTTCTTCAACGAGACTTGAAGTCTTCAGCTTCCCCTAAACATGTGAACATCTTCTTTGAAGCTCTTTTGAAAAACTTGTAAAGACACCAACAACTTCCCCTGAACACATGCTTATTCAGATAGAAGTCTTGTCCGGCTGGTTCTTTAACTTTGAGCAGCAGCGACATCTTTCTATCATCAACCTGTCTGACACACATTTGAAGAAATATACACCAACAGACATTTGATGACTGGTCTTTGGGTTAGAAGGTAATTATCATCTGTTCAGTTGAATCAAATTAACATAATTTTAACCAAAAACCCTAATATAGATTACGGGTTTTCTATAAAACTTCCCCTGAACCCAAGACCTCTAAAGACTTCCCCTTAGCTGATTACTTCCCCTCAGCTAAGGACTTCCCCTGAGACAATACATATCATCCTCGAGTTCCCTTCGGATACTATGTATTATGGAAGTCTTTTCGGATAATACTTATTATCCTCCCTCCTTCCCCTAAAAATTTGTCAAGATCTGACGGAGGAAGTCTTTTCCACTAGATAATAAGTATCATCCTCGAGTTCCCTTCGGATAATACTTATTATCCCATACTCCTTCCCCTAAAAATGTGGCAAGATCTGTCGGGGGCACATTGTCATGCATTAAAAAACCCATGAAAAACATATTTTGACTTCTCAAATCAACCTGACCAAGACGAAAACACACTAAAAAGAACTTAACGACTCACACACGAAAGATAAAAACTAAACAAATACTTACCAAACCAAACATGAGAAAGTTTACAAGGGATCAAACCGTATGAATCTGACTGAGGAACCCTTTTCAGCTTCAGTTACTTGACTAGTCCAGGTGATTGCCGGTATGTTTGTCCGCTTTAAACTCAAACCCGTTTAATCCCAACCGAATGCGTCATGCTTAATATAGTACATTATTACCGTCATGTTTAATTGTCCCCACACCCAAGCGTACACAGCAAAACCTACCCAACCTCAGAGTTTATTGAGGATTCACAAACCCCCAACTTGAGGAACCATGCACCCCGACTATGACTACCACTTATTTTCATTAACCATCAGTTGGTGATCAGGTCGGCCGCTAAGCACGCAAAGAAGACCAACTGAGTGATTATTTTTCATTTTCTTTTCTTTTTCATTTTTTTTTCATTTCTTTTTCTTTTCTTTTTATTATGTGGTGAAGTCATGACAGCAGAGACATGGCGTGTGAGAGAGTGAATACTAGGTATAATTACCACTCTCAACCCGTTTTTGCTGGGACTCAGTCTTTTAAACCATGCAACCTGGGATGGGAAACTAAACATATATATCTTTTAAGTTCACTGCACTTTCATTGGAGGTCATAAGTTTAGGTCGAGCCTACCGAGCATATCACCGTGGAGCTTGCCTTTCACTTCCGCCTTACGCGTGTCAGCCATCTCCAACCCGGACATTCATTTTACTTCCCCTAAACTTCTCAAAAACAAGACACAAACAATTAAAAATTGAAAAGCACACTATTTTTGAGGGGTCAACATTTTCATCTTTTCCATTTCTTCCCCTTGCTTTTTGATTTTTAATGTCACAATTTTGTGAACATCATTTTTTTAATAAATTTTTTTTTTTGAGAACTAAAAAGAACTAATTTGAGCCACATGTTTATTACATGTATCCCCCCTCCCCATAAATTGTAGTGGTCCCCCTGAAATTTGTGGTTGAGATTTAGTTCTCAAAAGTTCTCAAAATAAAAAGTTCTCATTTGAACCTAACCCCATATATATATATATATATATATATATATATATATATATATATATATATGGTATAGAACTATTAATAACTCTTGTTTGGAGGAATAACCAAATAACTCATTTGAACCACCAAAATTATGACGAGTGTCCCTTTCCCTCCTTTTTTAGAAAGGGTATTTTAGTCATTTAACTCAACCAATAAAGTACCCCCTCCATTTTAAAACGGCTATAACTTTTTTATCTGATGTCGGTTTTTTATAAAAAAAATATTGTTGGACTCGTCGCATTTTTATCTTTAATTCAGATGTGGTCCCGACATTTTTTTACACTTTTTTTCAAACGTCCGTATTGACATGTAATGTTACAAAAAGTAGCACTGATGCCTTTTTTGGGTAGCGCCGATGCCTTTTTTCTATAGCATTGATGTTAATACGGACGTTTGAAAAAAAAACCTTCGAAAAAAGTCGGGACCACATCCGAATTAAAGATAAAAAAGCGACGAGTCCAATGGTATAATTTTTATAAAAAAACGACTTCGGATAAAAAAGTTATAAGCGTTTTAAAAATGAGGGGGTGTTTTTTTCTTTTGGGTAAAATACCCTTATACTCTTTCTGTTAAAAAAAAAAAAAAAAAAAGAGTGCCACATGTCACTAATCCATAGCACCTGTTTTTTCATCAAGCCACTAGGATGTGGTTATTGGGTTATTGCTCCAAGGAAGGGTTATTAATTGTTCTAATTCCTATATATATATATATATAGGGTTAGGTTCAAATGAGAACTTTTCTTTTGAGAACTTTTGAGAACCAATTTGGGCCACTAATTTTCAAGGGGGGAGCATTCAAATTCATGGGGGGGGGGGTTTCCATATATATAAACTAGTGGCTAAGATTAGTTCTTTTTAGTTCTCAAACCCAATTAGTTCTCAAATGATCATCTCCCTATATATATATATATATATATATATATATATATATATATATATATCCTCTCTCTCTTTCTCTCTCTCTCTCTCTATATATATATCTCGATCAATCGTATATTATCATATAATCGATCGATCGTCCACTATTCTTCGATCATTTTCTCAATCTATAAAAATCATAAGAGATGTCGTGGTTCGATGAATTGTTCCCCAGCGGAGGTGATAGCTACAACCCCGACGGCTATAATGGAGATGATAATTATGGAGGTAATTACGGAGAAAATTATTCTGCTAATTACCAAGGAGACACTGGTGATTATGGCGGCGGACCTTCAATATCCAACGATAACGTTGAATACTCTAACAACAACGACGATGACGACGACAACAGTAACACCATCAATAACAACGACGACGACAACAACAATAACGGCGACGACGACGACGTGATCCGTAGGTATTACCAAACCGATTAGGTACAACTTGCAAAAATGATGATATAGTCATCCTGACATGTGTATATTATTACCACTTACAATTATGATAGTTATTTAATAATTTTAGATATTCGTATCAAAACAAGAACTGTTTGACTGGGCCTCTGAACGAGCTCGCCCAAAGGGCTATGTTCTTTCAACTAAACGTACTACAAAGCACCCAATTACTCGAGAATATATACAAATCTGGATATAGTGTGATCGTGGTGGTAGTTACGAACCAAAGGGTACTCAGCAGCAAAAGACGGGCAGTAAGAAATGTGAATGTCCGTTTCAGACTTTAGGTAGTTACCACCGTAGACTAGCCGGTTGGGTATTAGAGGTGGTAAACCATAAACATAACCACAAGCCGTCGGAAAATCTAGATGGTCACGCAATGGTGATGAGGTTTAACGCCGAGGTGGTTGCTAATGTGAAGCAGATGGAAAGCAAAAGATCCCACCTCATCACATGATGACAGACATAAAGAAAAACAACATGAAGAACGTGTCGAGCAAAAGGACGATGTATAACCTGCTGCAGAAGATTAAAGGTGAATACACGATTGGTGATACCCCTATTGTGACACCTGTCACTTTAATCTCCTAATTAAGAATAATAAGTTAGGATTAATTGTGACTTTGTGAAATACTTGAACATTACATAAAAAGACGCGTCACTAGGAACCGACTAACGAAACATATAAAATATATTTGTTTTGTTTAAATATAGAATTTGATATAGGTTGGAACCTTTAAAGAAGGTTTTACGTTCGGTTAGTGACGAAATAGAGAAAAATTACGCGATTATGAAGACGAACCGAGTAAATAAAAACGTCACTATATTTGGTCACCGACCAAGTGTGACGAAACTGAAAAATAATTGTACGGTTCCGAGCGTAATTTAATTCTATGAATTTTGATATAAAATTTGTAGTAAAACGAGTCTGAAAAATATACCGCGAATTGCGTAAAAACCAGACTTTTACCTACAAATAACCTACACTAGAGAAATTTTATAAAGAGGGTATGTATGTATGTATGTGTCGTGTATATATATATATGTATGTGTATGTGTGAAGTGTAATCATGAGATTACATGGGGAATTGACACCTAGCAACCTAGGTCATCATTACATCTTTATAAATCCCATACACACACAAACACCACCACACTCCCCCTCTCCCTCTCCCTCTCTCCTTTCTCACGGCCGAAGACCCCCCCCCCCCCCCCTTCACCATTTTCTTCTTTCTTTCATACATACAAACACATACACACTACATCAAGACCCTTTATGCACTTTGAAGATCAAGAACCTTCAAGAACACCTATTATCTCTCTTTAAGTTCAAGGTAATAAACCCACTTCATCTTCATCTTCAAATCTTGAAACCCACCTTCAAATCCAAGAACCAACATCAAACTATTGATAAGTTATGGTGGATTTGGATGGTTAAAGCTTCAACACACAAAGATTATGTGTAAAACCCCCACACACACACACAAAAATTCGTGAAAGTGTGTGTGAGTGTGTGTTAGTGTGTGTTAAGCTTAGGGTTAGGGTTTGATCATCAAGAAACCCACATGCATGTTGAATCCAAGCTTAAAACATGAGTTTTGAGAAAGATTAAATGGATGATCTAAAATGAAAAACAAAGTTCTTGAAGTAAAAATAACTAGTGATTTTGATTACACATGCATGTATAGAAATCATGATTTTATGTGATCTTGTGTGAATTCATATGTGTTTATGGTTATGATTTGTTAATACTTGATGTTAGTATAATATGGGGTATGAAACCCTTGGATTTAAATCCGAATATATATATATATATATATATATGCTTGGAATAAAAAGATTAAATAAAATAATAATTTGGTGCTGCAATTGTAGTAATTCCGCCTCACGGTCGTCAATGACGCCTACACGGTCGGTAACGATTGTCATCAAGATAAAACCCCGTGACTATTTCTCATAGTAATTCCGCCTATAATGGTCGGTCATGAGAAAACACGAGCGGTATATGTTACTTATGTAATATTGTAAATTATTAACTAAAACATAAAAGCATTATATAAAATAAATACAAATTCTATAAAAATAAATTAAGATCAGTATATTTTTCTCAAGCCCACCTATCTAATTGAAGAGACACGTTTAAGATGGAGACTCGCCGGAAAGCTATTCGGAGAATATTCAACGACGGATTCTAAAACTTTTCGTGACTAACATTCCAGAGGGAGGCAGCGGAGCAGATTTGGCTTCTTCTGTTCGTCCGTTTGGCCAAATATTCGATCTATATATTGCCAGAAAAAGGGATAAAAACGGCAATCGTTTCGGTTTTATTTCGATGCTCGATATCAAAGATAAAGATGATCTTCTAAGGAATTTGAGAAACATTCGTATGAGTAATTGCAAACTGTGGTTCAACATTGCGAGGTTTGTGCTTGAAGACGGAGAGATTAACAGTTTCAAGGAAGAGAGACCGGGGAGGGATGATGGTAGAAACAAACGCTCGGTGGAAGATAAAGGCAAGACAGAAATCAAGTTTGGTTCATCTGATGTGGGTGATAGATCTTTTAAAGATATGTTGGTTGGAAGATCTATTTATGTGGATGGCAATGTCAATGGTTTTGCATCCATGCATGGTCATGCAGTCGTGGCAAGATTCACAAGTCTATTGGCTTTGAAGAATGTTAAGTGTTGTTTACATGAGTTGGGTCTCCAGGCTGTTAATATACAATATTTAGGGGGGGGGTGGAGGTTCTTATTTCGTTTAGCGACGCCTCGAAGGCTTCCGACTTCGTGCAAGATGTCGCGACTCATAATGATAGATTCACTAACGTTGCTATATGGGAGGGACAATCTTTAGGCTTTGAAAGATTAGCCTGGTTAAAAGTCCAAGGAATCCCTCTGCACTTGTTCACTAATGAAATTATTGATTCGGTTAGAGGCCTCTTCGGCAAAGTAGTTCATGGAGCTACAAGGTCCGAGAATGATGTGGACCTTTCGGTTGAGTTTGTTGCTGTCCTAGTCGGAGACGGTAAACGGATTTCTGAAGAAATAGTGATTAACTGGAGAGATAGAAAATTCAGTGTATGGGTATCGGAGGAGCATGGTGCGTGGATTCCGGAGTTCCTAGAGCCGGAATTTGAGAGTAGTCCAGTGGAGGAGGAGGATATGGATACGGAGGTTAATGTCGAACAGTCGCCGGAGAAAGAAGTTCATAATCACGTCGGGGTTGATTACTATGAAGATGCCGGAAGAAAAGACGGTAATGGCGACGACTCAAGTAATGGCGAAATTAACGGGGATGATATTAATTGCATTGATGATTCTCAATCAATGCCATTCAATGTCATTAAGGATAATTCGGAAGTTGTTAATGATGATTTTATTCCTGGGATAGAGTTTCCTTTTGAAGCTGAGGAAGTCAATGGTGAGATTTTGAATTCGGTGTCCCATGTTAATAAACGAAAGAAATACAAAAAAGGGGATTTGGGCCGGCCCAGTGCTGGTTATACTAGTAGTCAAGAAAGCTTGAAAATATTAAAAAAGGCCAAAAACGATGAGGACATGTTTGGGCTTGACGAGCTATTGGGCTTAAACACCTCTCAGCTGGATAAAATTGGTGATGGGCCTCGGTTTAATACTATAGAGAGAGATACTAATCTATTGGGCTTAAACACCTCTCAGCTGGATAAAATTGGTGATGGGCCTCGGTTTAATACTATAGAGAGAGAGATACTAATCTACTGGACCTGAGCGACAAACCGGTGGGGTCTGACTCTGTGGTAGAAGGCACTGGTGTTGGCGAGCATGTTGATTCTGTCCCTAAGACGAATTTAGAGGATGGGGAAGAACGAATTCGGTTGTTTCAACAACAAGAAATCAGCAAGACGGTTACTCTAGGTGGAAAGCTGGGAGTTAACCTCGAAAATTTCAAAGAATTGGTTCAGGATTCGATTATCAAAGAAGGCTTACAAACAGGTGATCAATGAATTGTTTGTCCATTAACATAAGAGGGATTGGGGATCTTGATAAAGCGGGATGGATCAATAAAATTAAAAGAGATAATGGGATATCGTTTATTGGTTTGCAAGAATCGAAGAGTAGTAGTGTTAATGATGTTGTAGTGTCTGGTTACTAGGGTGGTTCTGGGTCTGTGTTCGATTGTGTTGACGCAATCGGAAATTCTGGTGGCATTGTCAGCATATGGGATCCAAAAAATTTCGTTAAAGACAATGTTATAAAAGATAATAACTTCCTTTGTGTATCCGGTCTGCTTACGGATGGGGTTGTTCGTTTAAATATGTTAAATGTCTACGCGCCTCAAAAGAATGCTGATAAAAGACATCTTTGGGATCGGATTTTGCGCCTTATGAGGTCTCTAGATGGGTGGTGGATTATGTTTGGCGATTTTAATGCAGTGCGTGATAAGGATGAAAGGAAGAACTCCATCTTCGATTCAGCCTGCGCCAAGGATTTTAATGCTTTTATTGAAGAAGCGGGTCTTCGTGAGTATCAAATGAAAGGCTTGATGTACACTTGTTTGACGATCAGAAGAGGTATTTATAAAATGAGTCGTATTGATAGATTTCTTGTTTGTGACAACGTTTTTAATAATTGGCCAAGTGTGTGCGTCAGGGCGTTAAATAAAAACCTTTCGGATCATTCTCCAATTGTTTTTTCGGTTGTTGATACCAACTTTGGCGCCAAGCCATTCAGGTGGTTTGATTCGTGGTTGTCTAAACCGGGGTGTGATGATATTGTTAAGACAGTGTTTGCTAAATGGGTAGATAAGAGGCCGTTTGATGTAAACTTGATGCATAAGCTAAAAGAAACTAGACGGCAACTTAGTATGTGGCAGAAAGATTGGAGCTGTAAAGAAAAAGAGGAAGAAATAGTGTTGCGCAAAGAAAAAGAAGACTTGGAGTTACTAATGGAACAAAGGGATTTAGACGAAGCGGATGTTTGGGTTTGGTCGGAGTGCTCAAAATGTTTAGAAGAGATCAACTTGCGAAGGACTCGAGACTTAAGACAAAAGTCTAGGGTCAAATGGGCTTCTTTAGGCGATGAAAATTCGAGTTTCTTCCATAATATAGTCAACGGGAGAAAAGCTAGAAACGGGATTCCGGGCATCTCAATTGATGGGAATTGGGTCTCAAAACCCACGCAGGTGAAAAAAGAAATTCTGGGTTTTTTTTGGAAACATTTCAAAGAAGACTTTGGTTCGCGGCCTTTTCTACTTTGTCCCGGGTTGAAGCAAATCAGTGAAAACGATGGTATTACTCTTGTTTCTCCTTTTTCTAGACAAGAGATAAAAGATGCGGCATTTGAGTGCGGTTCGAATAAAGCCCCGGGGCCCGATGGTTTTAATTTTCGCTTTGTTAAGCATTATTGGAGTTTGTTGGAGGAGGATTTCTTTCGTATCTTGACCGATTTTCATGAGACAGGTTTCATTAACCCGGGATGCGCTTCCTCCTTCATTACTTTAATCCCTAAGGTAAAATCGCCTTTAGGACTTAAAGACTATAGACCCATTACCCTTATTGGGATGATTAGCAAGGTAATTTCAAAACTCCTAGCTAACCGTCTCAAAATGGTTATGGGTGGCGTTATATCGGAAACCCAATCAGCGTTCCTCTCTGATCGTTTTATTTTAGATGGTCCTCTTGTGATAAATGAAGTTTTAGAGTGGTTGAAGAAGAAGCGAAGAAAGGCTTTTTTGTTAAAATTAGACTTCGAGAAAGCTTATGATAACGTTAATTGGAACTTTTTGTTATCCATCTTGGCGCAAATGGGCTTCCCGGATACTTGGTGTGTGTGGATTAAGGGTATTTTGGTCTCTGCTAGAGCCGCAGTCCTAGTAAATGGCTCTCCTACTTTCGACTTTAAGTGCGAAAAGGGGCTCCGACAAGGAGATCCCATATCGCCTTTCTTGTTTCTTTTTGTGATGGAGGCTTTGTCGTGCATGCTTAAGAAAGCTAAACAAGTTGAAGAGTTCAAAGGTATTACGTTCGATGACCAAAACGGGGAAATCTCTCATCTTTTCTATGCGGATGACGCATTAATTTTGGGAGATTGGTCTAGGGAGAACCTCCAAAACACGACTAGGATTCTTCGTATTTTTCATCTCTGCTCGGGTCTCCGGATTAACATATCCAAATCGAATTTATTGGGGTTGGAACTGTAAATGCCGAGGTAGAAGAGATGTTGGAAGTTTTGGGGTGTCGTAGGGGTGTTCCCTTTTGTCTATCTTGGAATTCAAGTGGCCGCGAATATGTCACGAATTAAAAATTGGAATCCGGTCATGGATGTCATTAAAAACAGACTAGTTTCTTGGAAAGCTAGATGTCTCTCAATTGGTGGTCGGTTAGTGCTTATCAAAAGTGTCCTCGAGAGTTTGCCAATTTACTACCTATCTCTTTACAAAGCACCGAAGAAGGTCATTGATAATATTGAAGCCATCATGAGGCACTTTTTATGGGCGGGGTCTAGTACGGATAGGAAAATTCCTTGGGTTGCTTGGGACGTTATAACGTCTCCAAAGAAGAATGGAGGGTTAGGGGTCGCTAAGTTGCAAGTGGTAAATGACGCCCTTCTCCTCAAATGGTCTTGGCGATATAAAGTTGAAGGTAACAGTTTATGGAAAAATGTTATTCAATTGTGTAATGGGTCTCATCGCACTTGGTCATGCCTCCCGTGTTCGCACAAGGCTAGTGGGTGTTGGAGAAACATTGCAAAAATCGGAGAAAAGAGGTTGCCGAATGGTGCTCAGCTGCAAGATTTTTTTGGTGTTTCAGTCGGAGACGGTGCTGCTATATCGTTCTGGGGTGATACATGGTTACGAGAGCAGCCTCTCAGAGTTATTTATCCAGCTCTGTTCAGGCTGGATTCGGATAAATGGACTCCTATTAATAATCGGCTGAAGATAGAGAATAGCGCCAAGGTTCTTTCATGGGTTTGGAGATCAGAACCGACGTCGGTTGAGAAGTAAATGAGCTTTTCAGTTTGTTGCAGGATATTTTTTCTTTTCAGTGGCAGGGTGGAGTCGATAAATGGATCTGGAAAGCAGATTCCGATGGTAGATTTTCTGTTAGTTCAGCAAAGAAGCTCATGTACGAACCCGCGCAGCTGGATTTTTCGCCAACAATCAAGTGGAAAGGCTGGGTTCCCTTAAAATGTAAGATTCTGGTTTGGAGAGCGCTTCGCGATCGTCTTCCTACTCGGGTGGAACTTACTAAGAGAGGTGTCCCGGTTATGGGGGACTCTTGTATCCTTTGCGATTCAGCTCAAGAGACATCTATGCATCTTTTCACCGGTTGTGCCTTTTCGTTGGAGCTATGGAGCCGGGTTGGTATGTGGTGTCGTTTGGGACCTTTTTTCGCTTTCGATGTTTTAGATATTCTCAAGATGGTTGATTCTCAGCCGCTTTCCAAGCCGGAAAAGATAGTATTGAGAGGCATTATTTTCTCCACTTTTTGGAACATTTGGATGGAGAGAAACGATCGCATCTTCAGAGGTAAATATAGGCGGCCAATTGAAGTGTTGGAAAAGGAGAAGTCAACATCGTATTTTTGGATCAGACATAGAGCTAGATTAAAATGTTTCGATTGGAAAAAATGGTGTAATTTCCCTCTTGATTTGATGTAATTTGGTTTGGCCGGGGGTCCTCGCTTTGAGGTCCTCCTTTGGCGTTTTTTTATGAAGTTATCCTTACAAAAAAAAAAAAATTCTCAAAGGTAGCAAAATCTTGCATTAAAAACCTAGATAAAAGGAACCCCCATGTGTGGGTATAAATTAAATGATGTAGAATTAATACTTTTAGTGCAATTAATGCATTAAATAGGTAGAAAATATAAAATATGACAAAAATTCAAAAAATCAAGTTTGGTCAGTAGTAAAAGGATAGTAATCAGTAGATAAAAGTTATATAATTATTTTAGAATTTTTGGAATTTATTTAATAATTAAAAGGGAATTATGTGATTAAAAATGGCTAAAAATGCTTAAAATAGAATAAATTGGAGAAATAATATAAAATAAATTAAGGACCTATTTTTGACCGTAGAAAACTAATATAAGTGAGAAAAATTGAAAACTTAGGTGAAAATGGCACCCGAACTCTTAAAAATAATGAAATTACACATTAAAAACACATAAATTAGCAAGAATAAGGTATAAAATAAGAAAATAATTGAGATCAGTAGCTAAAAGACTTGAAACAAATAGATAATGTTTGAAAAACATATAAAAAATAAAATGAAAGTGAAAACTTAAGTATTGAAGAAAAGTTGGATAAAAACCGTCACCGAAAAGACGTAAAAACGGGTAATTTAGCATAAAATAGAGAAAAATTATAAGATAAATGCTATAATGTTTGGAATAATGTTAATTAAGTTTAACAACTTATATTAAGCTTTAACATAAAAGTTTCATGTATAAAGATTAGTTCTTTTGCTTTATATGTTAGAATTAGTCGAATAAGGGCAAAATCATCATTTTGCTCGAATAGTTTGAAAATTCAGAATTTGTCACATAAGAAGAATGGCCTAACTAATTTGATATAATGGGAAATAGGGCCTAGGAATTTGAAATTATACAATTAGAAGCACAAAATTGCACGAGAAAGCAAAGGTGAGTTCACTATTTCCCCTTTTTCTACATGATTTATAAATGTTTTGGGGCTGAAAATGCATATAATGAAAAAGGTATGGATTTTATAAGTTGAAAAACAATGTGTGGGTACGATTAGACATAAGTAAGGGCGCGAACGCTCATAAAAAGATGAGCCTGGCCATAAATAAAAAGAAAAGTGAATGAAATTGAATTCGGCCGTCTAAAATCGTTAACTATGGAATAGACAAAAGGAGTATTGATAGATCTATCGGGAATGACCAACCCTTGCCCATTGATCGGTCGCTCCGATCGTGAAACATGGTGGGAAATACTTCCAAATAGCGGTTTACGTATCGATTTAGAACTTATGTTGCTAATTATACATCATGTCCCTAGCTAGTTCATGAACCATACGTTGCCTGGAAAACTTATGTATATCCCTGCTTTCAATGAAAAATGAGAAGTAAATTGGTGGTTTCAAAATAAACCACATATAATGGAAATGAGATGATTGGTGGTTTCAAAATAAACCACATATAATGGAAATGAGATGATTGGTGGTTTCAAAATAAGCCACATATATGGAAAAATGAAATGAGATGATTGGTGGTTTCAAAATAAACCACATATATTGAAAAATGAAATGAGATGATTGGTGGTTTCAAAATAAACCACATATATTGAAAGATGAAATGAGATGATTCGATGGTTTCAAAATAAACCACACCTGATGAAAAGCAGAAATATGAAAAATGAGAATACGGTTTTGATATAAAATTGGTGAACTCACCAACCGTTTGGTTGACAAAATCTTTTTATGCATTTTCAGGTACGTGATGGCTTGGCTTGTGGTGTGGATCTGGCGTATCGGAGACGAAGTTGTCGTGTGGATCTCTTTTTATTATTATGTAATGTTTTAGTAACTATAATGTAAGGGACCTTAAAAACGAATGGCTATGCCATTCATCATCTAATGAAATGTTTTGTGTAACTTTTCTTTAAACTTACTAGTTACTAAAACTCATGGGTTACCGACTTTTGATCACCGCCACGTAAGACTTCCGCTAAACTAAAAATTTTGGGGTGTGACACCTATGCAGGTATTCTTCTCACTGCTTGCTAACGGGGGTACATTTACTATGACGGAACGATCCCGGGAAAGAACACAGTTGATGGCATGTTCTCCGTGCACAAAAACTCCTACAAATAGTGGAGGGTGTTCCCGCATGTCCTGGGTATAGACGCGACGTACAACACAAACGTCTACAAGCTTCCATACGTTCTAATGGTGGGCGTGACCTTAACCGGAATATATTTTCTAGTCGCGAGCGCCTTCATAAGCCAGGAGCGTAAGGAAGACTTCACCTGGATGTTGGAACGGTTAAAGGAGACCATTAGAGACAGTCGCCTTGACCCAACCGTAATAGTCATGGATCGAGACATTGCTCACGTAAATGCGTGCGGGAAAGTTTTTTCGAACAAAACATCTTCAGACACTGCAATCAAGGCTTTGACGATGATTGGTGGAAGCGGTTTTTGCGTCTATGGAGCAAACTAATAAACTCCAACACGCCGAAAAACTTCAACTACCGTTACGACATACTAAACCGAGAACTCGTCGAACATCACAGAGGCAATGTTTTTCTAACTCTGTTCGGTTATGATACCGTTCTATATGCATTTATAACAACAATTTTATCTACTCATATTGTTTAGCGTACCTTAACCAAATATGGCTTAAACCGCACAAGAAAAGGTTTGTGTCCGCATGGACCGACAAAAAACGTAACTTCAAAAACTACACTACAAACAGGGTAGAAAGCCAGCACGCGAGGTTGAAAAGGGATCTGGACGACGCAACCAACTGCACCCTGGACAGATTTGCATCGTGTGTTGATGATATCGTCGGGAGCCAGAGATCTGCTATAAATCTGAGTTTCACAAACAACAAGATCAAAAAGATGAATAACATACACGTGTTGGATGATCTCTAATACGGTATGTCCCACATATTCCTCGGCATACTCGTTAAGGAGGTAAAACGAATTGATAAGCTCGAAGAGTTCAAACGAGGCTGTTCATGTAACGTTTGGACGTCATACGGTCTGCCTTGTTCATGCAGGTTGGGAAGGTACATCCGAGCAGGTGAGGAAACATCCATTTTGTCGTATCCGGGCAGGACTGATAACATGAAAAATCTTTACATTGTTGTTTTAAAACTCCCAATGTTATAATTCAAGTGAAAAATATCCCTTGGATGAGATAGACGCCTACTGGAGGAAGCTTGATGACCATCGTCGTCGGTACCGGAGAATCCTACGACGTCGAGCGTGAGATGGAGCAGGTCACAAGACATATAATGGTTCAGCCGAAGCCAATTCAGAAGAATATTGTGGATCATATCAAATCAATTTTTACACCATCAAAAACTGACAAAGAACCTCCTCTTACCAACCAAAAACCTCGAGGGTGTCCGCCAAAGGGAAAGAAGGTGAATAAGGACCTGCCTCGGCACAGTTCGTATGTCCCTGATCGATCGTACTTCCACGACGTCTCCAGTACACACGTGTCGTTTGGGATGGAACGATCGTTGGGGGGGGGGGGTTAAAAAAGGCGAACGGGTTGTTTGTTGCAGAACAATGGTTGGGGGTCTGAAAAGGAGAACGGTTCGTTTAGCCCCAAACGGTAGCCCTTTTAAAAAAATTTGTTAATTCGTTTAACCGTTTGTGACGCCCACTCCCAGTCTTGGCTCCAGGAGGGGTCACGTGTCGGATTTACTCATGAACACATGGTACAACAGAGATAACTAAGCAGCGGAAATTTAAAAAAAAACTTTTCATTTATATATATAACAACTTACAACAGTAAGGAAGATAACAACATAATCTAATAACTAGATCTTATCTATAGCTATGCCAGTCTACTACCGAGTCATTCATGATAGCTTGCCCATCTAATCTGCCCTTGCTAGAGCCCTTCCCTTGCTACTTTAAACATCACCGATACCTGACATACATGCTTTTAAAGGTCAGCTTACGCTGGTGAGTTCTAAGTAATTAAAACTTTTACCTTTCCTTGAAAGGTTTACTTCAAACATTTGGGCCTAACGACCGCTTCTTTATAACATTTATCAGGTATAAAATATAACAGAGTTATACCAAAACATTTAATCATTTATCCTTTATCAGGTATAAGACATAACAGAATTATACCAAAACATTTAACCATTCATTCTACTAAGCATTGTCTATTGGAACCACGTTAGTCCCTCGGGCAACCGTCGCCACCCGAATACCTTTTCTAAGTAAGCAGCCGTCGCTACCCCGGAGAACCGTCGTTCTCCGCTTCTAGTTGCACAACCACAGTCATCCTTTTTCACTAGACAATATCCGCTTAGATTAAAACCTTTTCAATCTTTTAAACATTTTCATTCTTTCCAAAAGTCCATTCAAATAACCCTTGTGTTTGGACTCATAACATTTTCAACACCAGTCCATTACCCATATATGAAAATAAGTGTTTCATAAATATGATGTTATGGGTCTTGTACGACAAGGCTAATAAGATCATATTTACCCGACACTTATTCACGTACATCGGCTTAGACCAAACATTCACATTTTCCATTTCTCAAAGCTTTATATAAAAGTTTTATCCTTTACATTACCCGTTTAATATATCATTCCCGAAAAGTGATAACAGGTAATAATAACTTTAAAACAGTTATAGGCATTATAACATTTTCATGTATGTGTAACAACACAAAACAAGTAAAGGCATTTCAAATACTTTTCAAGTAAAGAGTTGAATATATATTGCATGTATATCAGCCCGAAAACATTAAAATATTTAAAACATTTAAAAAGTGGGCTCATAGAACTCACCTTATTCTCTTAAGCAGTTAATTCAGAGAAAATCTCCGCAATGCCTTCCAATTAAACCTAATCGCGTATTATACGGCGTTAACGCAAGGTTTAATACAATAAACACTTTCTATGTTTATTTTAACTCTTTATTAACTTAATAATACTTAGTTATTAAGTTTATTCCTTTTATAGGTCAAAATGACCAAAATGCCATTTAGGCCATTATCCTTTTCTTTTGTTAATAATATGAAGACACGCATTCTTATAAGTAAACGCTCACTCCGGGATCGCCCAGTGAGGGATGCCATTTCCCAGTTGGGATTTATGCGACACCCTCGCTTTTGCCAGAAATCCCAGTGTACAGGCGTCTACCCTTCCGGTCCGCGTGAACTTCTAAATATCCGATTAACTCGGTATTTAAAATACTTTATCATTTATCCATTTTAACTTTATATATACTTATTACATATATAAACATGGTTCCGTGTCAAAAATCAAGTTTCCATACCCTCTAGATTATTTTATTTTAAATAATCATATTTGGAAACTCTAATTTCCCGTTTTTTCTCATTTCTTTATCAAATCCATCTTTATTCAAAGCTGGCTTAGGGTATTATCCGTTATAACATTTTATAACATGCTTTAAAATTTTAAAGCTTAGTTCATTACCATTTACTCGGGTTTGACAGAACAGTGTCTAGAAAACCCTAATTTTAACATTAACACTTTATATATATTTTTCAATATATATTTTAACATTCTTGAACCCTATAATTACTTTATAATTATCGTTAACTTATATATTAAATATATATGTTTATATATATATTTAATATTTAAATCTTTTTTTTTTAATCAATTTTATTTAAATAAAACCGATTAATAATTATATATATTTATTCGTCTTAAATATATATTTATATCATTTATCTCGTTCTATTATGATTTGATATAAACTTTAACTTAAAATATAATATTTGTAATAATAACAAATATTTAACGTGATTACCTCTTGACGGGTCATGAAACGAGTCCGAATAATCAAAATAATAAAGTTGTCCGTTCTTGACAAACGAATAGTCCTTCCCGACTATTTTCTCGTCACGAGCATTTCCCCGTTGTCGGTTTGTCGTTTGGACCTCGTTACGCCACCGAAACGTCGCCTGAAAGCGAAGACGAGTTCTATTAACGTCAATAGTTTAAGCCCCGATTGCCGCCACCGTGGACCACCGTCAACGACCGTCGACCACCGCAACCATTCTCTGCTATCCCGGGAGTTCATTATCATCGCCGTTGTCACCCGTCGTTAATCGAGTGTCACCGAAATTAACCCGAAAGAGGGGACGGTTTTAGCGGGTTTACCGGGTTTTAAACCCGTTTCATCATTTTTAACCCACAACCGCCGCCGCTTACCACCACGTATAACCAGCTCCTACCGTCCACCATCATCACTACCATCTGCCGTCATGTTGTTCGCGGTGCTTGGTGACTGTCGGAGGAACGCCGTTTCGCCGGAGAACAACCAGTGGTTGATGGGAAATTCGAACATGGGTTCGAGAGGGTCGAGTTCGTCGCCGTGGGCTGATGCTTCTCGAACGGAGGGACCGCCAGCTGCTGGTGTCGAGTTTCGGTTCGCCGGAAAAACGAGGGGGCAGGGGCGCGAGGTGGAATGGCTCGCCGGTTCCTGCTGCGTCTCACCGGAAAAACGAGCGGAGAGAGAGAGTGTGGTGTTGCTGCCGTGCAGAGTAGCACCGACAGTGGGTCGCTGGTGTAGTCGGCCGGAGAGGAGCAGGGTCGTCGGAAGGAGCCGGTGTTGGTTGGTTGGTGCGCCGGCGGGTTGACGGAAAAACGAAGAGGAAGGAGGGGGCTGCTCGGCCGTACCTCTCTCTCTCTCTCTCTTTCTTTTCTTCTTTCCTGTTTAATTCTTTCATTTTTTTGTCTGTTTCTTTCTTTCATATTTTACTAAATTGTGTTGTGATTTGAATCGTAAGGATGCATGTATATTTATACCTTAAAGAAAGGAATCTCAAACAACACACGTAGAGAATTGTGATGAGCAAGTAATTTGACAGCAATTCACTGAATCATCTTTTCAGACAGCACATCATATGTTAGGAGTAAGCATCAAGTAAGTCTTAAAATATATATGGTATATTATAAATATGTAGGTATCATACTCGTACCTTAGACCCGTTAAATAGTTTAATATTTCATAAACGTCTTATAAAAATTCCCGAACACCTAAAATATTACGGGAGTTTAATAAATATAATTATTATATTTATTCTTCGGTTGCAACGTAAACCAGTGATCGTTTTGTCAATTAAGTGGTAGAAAGCGCGTCCAATCAGTGTTGCGATCTCGGCCGTTTGACGGACCGAATACGTCTTTTTAACTAAAATTCTTCATAGATATTATGGTAATTATGTATACTTTGCCGAGGCGTTATAATCATCTCAAACGGCTAACCGAATTGATATCGGTTATTATCGCGTAACAGTAATCGATTTTTATCGCGTAACAACACCGGTTACCGATTTCATCATTTTTTTGTACCGAACGTTGCAATTATATTTTATAATGATTATAAATCAGGTATCTAGCAATACCTGATATTCTGCTTTTCGCTCTCGGCGTTAATTTAGTGACGTTCGTGTTTTAGATTACGGTTTATTACAAACCGGGCCTAAATCACTATTTTGCTGTTTTCCCCGCTTCGTTATAACTCGGAATCTCAGGTCCGTCTGTGCCCACGATCTTTATTTTTTCGTTATCTACCATATACTATAATCTATATTTCGTCCCTTGACGTTTCCTCGAACTGTCGTGCCGAATATCTCGTACGCGAATCGTGACGTTTCTCTATTATACGTATATATATTATATCACATATATTTCAGCTACTTAACAAATATAGCACACGTATATAATTTAAGTCATGAAATTTTGGGGTGTTACAACGAACTAGAAAACAAAATTCTAGTTAGACAACAAAGAGCCATACGGTTCTATAACCAGATCAGAAACACTTCCTATCATAACAAAGAGCCACAAGACTCTACAATATTCAGAACAATGTCTGACATAAAACTACTTTGAATCACAAGATTCAAATAATCTGTTAAAACATGAGAATCACATGATTTTATAACAATATCAGAAACTTATAGGATACAAATAGACAAAAAAGTCACATGACTTTAAAACTTCATCAAAAAAGTTTATAGATAATAACTCCCAAATCATATACATGAAGATTTTTAATCAACAATGAATACAGACCCATTATTGAAAAATAAAACCTCAAACTGATATTTGGTATATTATCATATAAACTTCAAACACAACAAACTTTCACAGAATGTATATGATAGTATAACAAACAAATACATGTACAACAAACCACAAACAAACACAAAAAAGTGTACAAACCAGGCAATGCACAAACTAGCATAACAAGACAAGCCTGAACCACTCCAGAGGGTTCAAAAACAAATATGAATCACATGATTCAACAATTATAACATAGACATATCCGATAAGACAAGAAGGAATCACAAGATTCAAGAGCACTATCGGAAAACTATATGATAAAAACAAATTGGTCACACGACCTCTTAAACTTCAGAACCACCTCTCAATAAACTTGATTTATGTAAGAAGCTTGTAGAGTACTTAAAGACTCATTTTTTTATTAAACTTTTACAACTCAAAGAACATAAATCACAAAATAGAAAAAAACTTGAATCACACAATTCAAGAACGATATCAGAAACAATCTGATAAAACAAACTAGAAAACAAAATTATAGTTAGACAACAAAGAGCCATACGGTTCTATAACCAGATCAGAAACACTTCCTATCATAACAAAGAGCCACAAGACTCTACAATATTCAGAAAAATGTCTGACATAAAACTACTTTGAATCACAAGATTCAAATAATCTGTTAAAACATGAGAATCACATGATTTTATAACAATATCAGAAACTTATAGGATACAAATAGACAAAAAAGTCACATGACTTTAAAACTTCATCAAAAAAGTTTATAGATAATAACTCCTAATCATATACATGAAGATTTTTAATCAACAATGAATACAGACCCATTATTGAAAAATAAAACCTCAAACTGATATTTGGTATATTATCATATAAACTTCAAACACAACAAACTTTCACAGAATGTATATGATAGTATAACAAACAAATACATGTACAACAAACCACAAACAAACACAAAAAAGTGTACAAACCAAGCAATGCACAAACTAGCATAACAAGACAAGCCTGAACCACTCCAGAGGGTTCAAAAACAAATATGAATCACATGATTCAACAAATATAACATAGACATATCCGATAAGACAAGAAGGAATCACAAGATTCAAGAGCACTATCGGAAAACTATATGATAAAAAAAATTGGTCACACGACCTCTTAAACTTTAGAACCACCTCTCAATAAACTTGATTTATGTAAGAAGCTTGTAGAGTACTTAAAGACTCATTTTTTTATTAAACTTTTACAACTCAAAGAACATAAATCACAAAAGAAAAAAACTTGAATCACACAATTCAAGAACGATATCAGAAACAATCTGATAAAACAAACTAGAAAACAAAATTATAGTTAGACAACAAAGAGCCATACGGTTCTATAACCAGATCAGAAACACTTCCTATCATAACAAAGAGCAACAAGACTCTACAATATTCAGAACAATGTCTGACATAAAACTACTTTGAATCACAAGATTCAAAGAATCTGTTAAAACATGAGAATCACATGATTCTATAACAATATCAGAAACTTATAGGATACAAATAGACAAAAAAGTCACATGACTTTAAAACTTCATCAAAAGAGTTTATAGATAATAACTCCCAAATCATATACATGTAGATTTTTAATCAACAATGAATACAGACCCATTATTGAAAAATAAAACCTCAAACTGATATTTGGTATATTATCATATAAACTTCAAACACAACAAACTTTCACAGAATGTATATGATAGTATAACAAACAAATACATGTACAACAAACCACAAACAAACACAAAGCAGTGTACAAACCAAGCAATGCACAAACTAGCATAACAAGACAACCCTGAACCACTCCAGAGGGTTCAAAAACATATATGAATCACATGATTCAACAATTATAACATAGACATATCCGATAAGACAAGAAGGAATCACAAGATTCAAGAGCACTATCGGAAAACTATATGATGAAAACAAATTGGTCACATGATATCTTAAACTTCAGAACCACCTCTCAATAAACTTGATTTATGTAAGAAGCTTGTAGAGAACTTAAAGACTCATTTTTATTAAACTTTTACAACTCAAAGAACATAAATCACAAAAAA